>CAJUYH010003342.1:0-12218 GCA_910591685.1 Galerucella tenella | reverse complement strand
TTCGGCAATCGATTCAGCGAGAAATTTTACATATACCAGTGTATTTTGAAACCATAATTCCAAGCAAGTAAGAAGTTAGCAGAAACCAGTTTATATTACTTAAATATTTAATACCTGCCCCTAACTCTACCCTAAAACGAACGATTTTATTTATTTAATAAGAAAATTTAAATAAAAACAATTCCATTCAAAAATAAAAGGATAGGAAATATTAAAAAGGACAAAGGAGAAGTTTTTTTTTTCTAAGGAGCCGTCCCTTCGCCGGTACCACCTCAGCCTCCTGTGCTTATTGTGGATACTCCTAGTGTTCTGACTACAACCTATTTAGCCAATCCGTTCCCTGTATTAGCTCATACAGGTTCTTTACTGGATAGTTGTAGAAGTCTTCTGGAGTCATTTGGGTTCTTGCGAAAGATATATCTGGTGGTCATGTGGTCTGTTGGCAATTTGGAAAATGTCATCATCCACATGCCTTATCTCTGTGTGTCCTCTCCCATGTGCCACGTCATGGTCTGATGCTTTTTCCAGTCGGGTTAGTGCTGCCCTTGCTTCGCACATTATGACACAATGTAGCGGAGGAAGGTCTAGCATTGTCTCCAGCGCAGATGTAGGAGTAGTCCTCATTGCCCCTGTAATGCCAATGCATGCAAGTCTTTGGACCTTGCTTAGTTTTAGCATAGCAGAGAATTGTCTGATCTTTGGCCACCATACCTGAGATGCATATGTGATCCTGGGAATGACCACCATTTTGTACAGCCAGTGTACCATGCTGGGTCTAAGTCCCCATCTAGTGCCGTAAGTGCGTCTGCCAACCATGAAGGTCACCTCTTTCTTGATCACGTGCTGGAGGTGTCGGTTCCAAGTTAAGCCTGGGTCTAGGATAACCATATCATCCAAATGGAGTTTAGGAAATAATAATTATTTTTATTTAAAAAAAATGTATTGTTTATTACTTTTATATACAAAATAAACATTTAAAACAAAATATAAAAGGCAGTAATGATTATATCACAAATATTTTTCTACCAAAAATACACATAAACGTACCAAATTTATTTTATTGGGGAAAAATAATATCAGAAGATCGTAAATTGTGCTCAATCCATTTATCCGCATCTCTAGTTAATTCCTCGTCGAAATACTCCTCCCAACCCCCAATCACACCTTTTCTTATAAAACTTTCTTCGCCGTTCAAAAGCAAACCCACATCTTGATGATCTTCATTATTGACGGATTTATTTTTTTTGAAATTATCAATTCTAAGATGACTTTCCAATACACTCAGTTGTTCTTCGGTGTAATTTTTATCCAAAAAATATGCTAATTTTCTAAAAGTTTCTATGGGATTCTATAAATAAATAAATATATTATTAAAAAATTTAAATGTCAATATACTTTACGCACCTTTTTCATATCTTCATAGAAACAAAAAAATACATTCTTCTCGTGTCGTCTATTCCAACCTTCCTGGATGTGCTCCCAATAAGGTCCCCACGCAACTGAAATTTCAAATTGAAGTGAGACGTCAAAAAAAGGAGTGAAATGACACATTCTTCAACACGACAACTTGACAACAACAATGATCATTTGAACCACAAAATACAAAATACTATGGTTTTACGTTTTTGCGTGTAGTTAACATTTAATCTACATTTTTTTACAATTTTCTCAGTGTAACTTGATCCGTTATCTGTCAACGTCAGTTTTAAGGTCACGAAATTTTGCCCCCAAAACATTTACGCCGACTTTCGTTTCTTGTTTGGCTGGTGTATTCTGTGATTTAAACTGTCAATGACATAAAATTCCATAAACCTACTGTCTATATATTTTAACCCCTGTATTATGGCCGAATACCCTCCAAGATACTGCGGACCTTGTCCACATCTCGCTCAATTCGTACCAAAAGAAGAAGATAAAAGTTACCTACAACAAAACACCACCCCAGAGCCCGACGTCCGGTTCAAAGATGTCCACGCAGGAGTCCAACCAAGCTTAGGAGTAGACTCGTCGGATCTTAGACCAGATTTGAACGTCCCTCCAATAAAAGAAGTGAAATTTTCTGAAGACGCAGGATACAAAGGAGGCATTCCCCCATGTACAAATACACAAAATGAGTGTGGTGGGACTGAAAGGGAGAATTTGAAAAGTATTTTGAAAAAAGATAATGGGCCTAAGTGCGCTGAAGAAATGTATGCTAAAAATCAGGAACAATCTGGTATAGCTCCGGTCCACAAGCGTCCAAAACAGCCAGAGCAACAGTCAAACACACCATGTTATTTACCCCAACCCCACGATTCTCTACCACATCCCTTAGAGGAAGCTATGGAACCTATTGGTCCGTGGGCAACTGGAAGAATTGATTGGGGTCCACTTGCTGGTTTAACAGGTGTGTTAAAGTATTTAATTTTTATATTTTTTTATTTATAAAATTGTTTTTTTCAAGGTATTAGACCAGTAGTAGATAAATATTCAATAGCTAGATACAGTGAAGGAGACTGGAGATTACATAATAAAGATGTACTAGACATGGTAACTAGAGAACAACATAGAGCCAACCTCATAGACTGGAATGGAAAGCAATGTCTAGCGGAATCCTTCACAGACGTCGATAAGAACCAATCAGATAACACCAAGAGATTAAATCAACGCGAACTAGAAATCCACCGCTGGAAATGCGAACTAGAAAGAGCCATAGCAGCTGCTTCAGAAGAAATAACCTTCATGGAAGAACAAAGACATCGTTTAAAGCAAGCCAGCAAAGTACTAACACTCCCAGAATCGATATCTGGGGAAAGCTTGGAAAGAAGAACCGGTAGAATGGACGCGGAGCTAGTAAGAGACGAAGTAGAAGAAGAAGTTATCAAAGAAGTAGCTCTATGCGCGGAAATCCGAGAAATATTCTCCAGAACACTCAAAGACGTCGAAAAACAACTTTTAGAAGACAAAACCGCCAAGCAGCGCTTGGAATACGATTGGAGCGATAAGAAAGTAGCGCACGAAATAGATTCAATAAACATGGCGTTGAATAACAGATCCACCGTTCTAATGTTCAAACCCGGAGCAGTCAGATTCCCCGACGAACAATCCACGCCGGATTTTTGGGAGCATTTCACCAGAGAAACTCTTTTAGAAGGAGAAGCCACCAGACAAAGATCTGTTACTCTTAGAGGAACGTTGGATGCTGTTTTAATCAACGCCGCTAAGGATTTACGAGCGCAAGCTGATAAAGTAGAAGCTGCTTTAGCCAAACGAGTAGCTTGTGCTCAAGAAGTAACTAAAAGATTGGAAGACGAATTGAAAGGAGTGTTGAAAAGTCTAGCGGACGTTGAAGGTTTAAAAGACGCTTTAAGAGAGTCGATTAGGAGATTGGATACGCCGATGAAGAAAGCGCAGACTCGTTTGGACAATCGATTGATTCGACCGAGAGTGGAAAATTGTCGAGACAACGTTCATTTTCGATTGGTGGAGGAAGTTAAATCCATCGGTGAGTCTGTGGCTGGGTTACAAGCTCAAATGGCCCAAGCGGAAGATTCGCAAGCTAGATTGATGAAAGCAAGGAGCGATTTGGAAAGGGAAATTATGTTGAAGATGAAAACTTTGGAAATTGATAATCAAAGAACGAGAAGGATCCGATCTTATTACCCGTCAGCTACTGCTTTAACCGGACAATGATTGTTTGGCTTACCTAAACCGTTTTTGAAATATCTCCAGAAGTTTTTAAAATCTCCAACGTAACCTTGTGTTACGTAAGTTCGGTTTAAGTGGTAGTAGGAGACAGCGACATCTTTCGGGTGTCTGGCTACGTATATAACCTAAAATTATCGTATATTATTTTTTTTTAATTTTTTTTTTATAAATAAATACCTTGGATCCAACTTTAAGTAAATTTGGAGGTAATAAACTAAACGGTAAATGAGTTTTTATAAACCTTGTCTCTTCCATGTTATCCAGATCTTTCCAACACGGATTATCAAGCGTTTTAATCATTTCAAATTTGTCTGGATCGAATCGATTTGCTTTTAAAAGTTTTGCTTTGATTTCTTTATGTACAAAGCAACTAAATCTGGAAGAAAAATAGTTTTAATAATATTTATATAGGAGTAGAACATGAATACTCACTCTAAAAATGGAAATCTTTGCTTAAGTAGTACGTTATTTGCTGTTTCATAATCCAAATCGTTAGCCAACAGCCAAACAAGCTCTTGAGTCCAGGTTGTACCTGAATAATAGTGATGAGTGATGAGATATTACGAACTGTGACTAGATCATATAAAAAAAATAACTTCCCATCTCTATTATGTGATTGTGTGATGAGCGATGTAGAGATCATGCACTCAATAACTCTACTATCAAATTTGACATAAGGGAAAAAGTTAGAATGAGAAGGTCTCTCATTTTGTTGAATTGTACAATATGAAACCCTTTTAACACAACGGCAAAAACAATGCAGTCTTGCGAGGATCTCCCTGGGAAGCTGGCGTCGAAGAAATATTTGGGATGACCAGGAAAAACCTACGTTTAACAGTGGGATTTTTAACTGGCCACTGTCAACTAAGAAAACACCTCCTCCTATGGGGCTAGTGGACACACCTCTATGCAGGATGTGTGAACAGGAAGATGAAACTGTCTTATGCGAGTGTTTGGAGTTATCGTCAATAAGAGAGTGAGTGTTCGGTGAGTCTTGGCCTACACCTACCGATATAAAGGAGATGACCTAGGAGGACAATTCCTCGTGAGGATGTACAATGGCCTGAGTGCTGTGAGCCTACCCTCACCCTCCCTACTCTACAGATACCCTTTTAACACCATTGGTTTACTGATTATTTATAAAACAAGGTCAGGGTTCTAATTATTGTGATGTCTATGGTGAAACTATAAACTGTTACTCTTAAACTTTCACTTACCTGACCTAGGAAAGGTGACTACAAAAACATCAGTTGGCCTTGCAATGAAATTGTATAAATTCGATGCTTCACGCTCGTAACCACTTGGTAGGAACCATTTTTTCGGACCTATTTGAAGGAATCCAGTTTTTTCTCCTGAATAATGCGAAAGTAAATTTTGTGAAATTCATAATAGGAATTTTTTTAATGAAAGTATATACGCGGTGAATACGAATTAAAGCCAAAAATTTATCAATATTAAACATAAAATTTTTATTAATGATGTGTGGTAATCTTTTAGGTTACATAAACACAAAATTTAATTGTCTAATCCAAATTATTCTGAAGATTAAGTTACGTAAAATTTTTTATGCTATTTGAATTATGCAAATAGAAATATTTCCAAATTAAATATAAAAAAAAAGAAGCAAAAACATTTTCGAGTAGCCTTAATCTCATTGATCCGATAAATTAATGAGTTTTGGATGTGGACTTTTTTTTGGGGGGGTGAGGGGGCGATATGGAAAATATTTATTGCAAAATGTATTGTGTAATATATCAAATTGAAGGAAATGTTATGAAGATCTTTAAAATATATTTTTAATAATTTTAGAATTGATAGTTTCAAAGTTATTCAAGAAAATAAAAGAAAAATTACTAAAGTATTTATAAAAAAACAGTCACTTTTTGATAAATTATTTCAGATCTTTAAATAACAAATTCAAATTTTACAAAAAAACATATTCACATTGAAACATAAGTGTCATAAAATTAATTATCTAATCCAAATTATTTTGAATATTACGTGAAAATTTTTATATTATTTGAACTATGCAAACAGAAATATTTTCAAATTAAATATATTTAACAAAAAAACAAAAACATATTCGAATAGCCTTCACATTGACCCGATTGATTCCATTTGATCCTTAAGTTTCAGGGATTTATGAAAATGTGAAAATTTTGTTGAATTTTTGCACGTAAATTAATGAGTTTTGGATGAAGTGGACTTTTTTTTGGGGGGGGGGGGCGATATGGACAATAATCATTGCAAAATGTATTGTGTAATATATCAAATTGAAGGAAATATTATCAAGATCTTTAAAATATTTTTTTTTTAATTTTAGAATTAATAGTTACAAAGTTATTCAAGAAAATAAAAGAAAAATTACTAGAAAGTCAAATGCAGACTTATCATGCGGGTTATACGATTCAACAAAGACATACTTACCGTTTTTGTTTTTCCTTTATTGCGTTTAATCATAACTTCCAAATAAAATCAGTAAGATGAATAAGACAGACTTAAGCAATTTTGACGCGAGAAAAAAGGATATGTAGTAATATTCCCGATAATAAATTCAACGTGGCAACTGCGATTCTGGACCTCAAAATATGATGATTCTGCTCAACATGCCTTATGCAAACATGTAACAAACATATGTAACAATAACAAATTTGTAAACAAAAATAAAATTTCAAAGCAAATGCTCAAAATGCCCACCATTTACTTCAATACACTTTATGATCCGCTTTCGTAAAATCAAAATTTGAACACCCCGTATCTCGGAAACAGAATCATCATATTTTGAGGTCTAGAATCTACAGTTCAGAGATTGGACATTCTTAATGAATCACCCTGTATAACTAAAGTATTCAAAAAATATAGTTGCTTCCTGTTAAATTAATTTATGATCTTTAATAACAAGCTCAAATTTCAGAAAAAAAAAAACATATTCTTATTAAAAGATCATATCAACAATCAAAAAATATGAAAATCGACAAAATAAATTAAAATAAAATAATTATAATTACCTTGAAACACTTTTAATAACTCCCTTTCGACATTTTCTTCCACATTTAAAATTTTATAAGGGAACGACTTTATTTCACTCTCATTTTCATTATTATTATTATTATTATAACTCGACACTGGTGCCATAATCAATAAACTTCTTCAAAATAAACAACCTCATCTGATACCCACTCGACGAATGTCGGTTTTAAACAATATCACTTTCAATCAAAAATCTCGTGTACCTACCTACCATTATCCGCGAGCGTCTCAAATTTTATTTGAAATGGAAGGAAGACACATTTATTTATACAGAGTGGAAACTACTTATACAATAACATATTTCAGTTGATTCTCTAATATGTTAAAGCATCCAACAGTATTTTCCGTAATAATTTAATGAGAAAGGGAAATCTTGAACATATCCGACATTAACGTAATAAGTGTTGCCTACGTACATAGGTACACGAAACTGCAGTCTGGAAACTGCCAAGTACAAACAATGGCAATTAATTTTATTTTGGTGTGATCGTGGAAAAAATCTTGTGTGTATTTCGAGCAGAAAGTCCTTTGGTAGACTCGACTGCCAAAGTACTACTCTCTGCTCTTGATACACAAATAGCTATTTATTTATAGCCTTAAAAACGCTGGGACACATCGACTTTCGAATTTGATTTTTCTTTCTGTAATTAATTGGTGTGGCTTCGAGACCTCCGCATTGTAACCTTTAAGGTTTTTGTGTTCGTTTTATTAACAAAAATTTAAAAATACAGGGTGTTTGACCATCACTGTCCGTACTCCTTGATAAGCTGGTGAAATATGAATCTGCATAACTTCTATCTAAGAGAGCAGATGATTTAATAATATATACATATAATTGAAATTAGAAAAAATGCACTGTAACAAAAAAAATCATTGAAATAGTTTACCAAAAAATCGCCAAATACTAGAAAAAATCAATTAAAACAACGGAAACTCCATGAAACTAACCCAAAAACACTTAAAATTGGAAGAAATCAATTGAATCATAAGAAAATCGCTAAATTTAACCGAAAAATCGCTCAACACTAAAAAAAATCTATTGAAACAACGGAAAATCCATGAAACTAACCGAAAAACACTTAAAACTAGAAGAAATCAATTGAAGCATAAGAAAATCGCTAAAATTGACCAAAAAAATCACTTAAAACTAGAAAAAAATCGACTTGAAACATCAAATCACCAAAATTCATGGGTAAAATAATTGAACCCAGAAAAATCATAGAAGTAATTAGCCAAAAAATAGCTCAATACTGGAAAAAACAATTGAAACAACAGAAACTCCATCAAACTAACCCAAAAACGCTTAAAATTAGAAAAAATTAATAGAAATCTCAAGAAAATCGCTAAATTTAACCGAAAAATCGCTCAATACTAAAAAAAATCAATTGGAACAACAGAAACTCCATCAAACTCACCCAAAAACGCTTAAAATTAGAAAAAATTAATAGAAATCTCAAGAAAATCGCTAGTTAATCGAAAAATCGGTCAACACTAAAAAAATCAATTGAAACAACGGAAAATCCATGAATCTAACCCAAAAACGCTTAAAATTAGAAAAAATTAATAGAAAACTTCGCTAAAATTTACCAAAATATCGCTCAATACTAGAAAAAGTGAATAGAAACAACTGAAAATCCATGAAACCAACCCAAAAAATAGAAAGCTTGAGAAAATCGCTGAAATTAACGAAAAATACAGGGTGATTGACCAGCACTGTCCGTACTCCTTGATAATCTGGTGGAATATGAATCTGCTCAACTTCTATTTAAGAGAGCAGATGATTATAGGATCATTAAAAATGATCTACCACTGGATGAAGAACGAAATTTCCTTTCTATTTTGATTTCCAACGTTTCGCTAGCGTTTCATCTGCCGTTGTCAAGAATTACTCCATTTTTTTTTAAATAAAATTTCCTTGATACGCCTATGGAATCTTACACTTGAACCTTATACACAATACTCGGTTTTAGATTCCGAAAATGTGCCGAGTGAAAGTGAATTTGCGTAAGTTTTGTCCAACATCGTAATATGTATTTTGCAACTGACTTTCTTCAAAATATTCTGCAGTGGGTTGTCAAATAATACCCAGTAAATACTTATTAACATATAACATAATACGGAGGTATCGGTTAGTTGAATCTTTAAATTATTATGTTAAAGCTATAGCTGAAAGTATATAGGATTGTTGGAATTAGAAATTTTGTCGTGTCTTTTTTTTATCAACACTGGAGCTTCCTAAATACAAGCAATTTTGACGTTGGAAAATTTTATTGAATATACAGGGGTGAAACAAAATATTTTCTTAAAACTGGTTGGAAAATTAGAAGAAATTAATAGACAATTTCAGAAAATCGCTAAAATTGACCAAAAAATCGCTCAATACTAGAAAAAATCTATTGAAACATCCGAAAATCTATTAAATTAAACCAAAAAACGGTGAAAATTAGAAGAAATTAATAGAAAACTCAAGAAAATCGCTAAAATTAACCAAAAAATCGCTCAATACTAGAAAAAATCAATTGAAACAACGGAAAATCCATGAATCTAACCCAAAAACGCTTAAAATTAAAAAAAAATTCATAGAAAACGTCTTTGGTTATTGACTTGATGTGTATTCTCAATGAGGGTAGATCGAATTTTAAGACCCACGCTAATGATTGTAAAGTCAACGTACACAACTGTAAGACAATATTTTTATAAAAAATTACAAAAAATCGCTAAATTTTTTCAAAAAAACGCTTAGAGCTTGAAGGAATTTAGGGAAAACAGAATTTTACTTAAATTAACCAAAAAAACGCTCAAATTTGAAAGAAATCAACAGAAAATAATTCAAATTAACCAAAACAGGATTAAATTTAGGAAGAAATTAAATGAAGCATGAAAAATCGCTAAAATTTACCAAAAATCGCTCAATACAAGAAAAAATCAATTGAAACAACGGAAAATCCATGAAACTATTCCAAAAACGCTTAAAATTAGAAGAAATCAATTTTAGCATAAAAAAATCGATAAAATTAACCAAAAAATCGCTTAAAACTAGAAAAAAATATACTTGAGACATAAAATCGCTGAAATTAATAAGAAAAAATAATTGAAGCTAGAAAAAATACACTCTAACATGAGAAATCATTGAAATAGTTAGCCAACTAATCGCTCAATACTAGAAAAAATCAATTGAAACCACAGAAAATCCATGAAACTAACCCAAAAACGCTAAAAAACTGTAGTCTTATACTGTGTCTGACTTGTCTTATGTCATATGTGTATGATGGTAAAGACTAATCAATTATCTATGTATCTATCTATCTAGAAGAAAATTAACAGAAAATCGCTAAAATTCACGAAAAAATCGCTCAATACTAGAAAAAAACAATTGAAACAACGGAGAAACTATGAAACTAACCCAAAAATGATAAAAAAAATAGAACAAATTAATAGAAAATTTCAGAAAATCGCTAAATTAACCAAAAAATCGCTGAATACTAAGAAAACAATTGAAATCACGGAAAGTCCATGAAACTAACCCAAAAAACGCTGAAAATTAGAAGAAATGAATAGAAAACTCATGAAAATCGCTAAAATTACCCAAAAAATATCGCTCAATACTAAAAAAAAATCAATTGAAACATTCGAAAATCCATTAAACTAAACCAAAAAACGCTGAAAATTGGAAGAAATTATTAGAAAACTCAAGAAAATCGCTCAATACTAGAAAAAATCAATTGAAACCACAGAAAATCCATGAAACTAACCCAAAAACGCCAAAAAAATTAAAAGAAATGTATAGAAAACTTGAGAAAATCGCTAAAATTAACCAAAAAATCGATCAATACTAGAAAAAATCAATTGAAACGGAAAATTCATGGAACTAACCAAAAAAACGCTGAAAATTAGAAGAAAACTCAAGAAAATCGCTAAAATTAACCAAAAAATCGCTTAAAACTATAGAAGAATATAACTGGAGCAACAAAAATATCACTGAAAAACGCATGATGAATATCTTTCAAAATTATTCAAATTTAGACAATTTAACGTACTATAATACAGAATAGATCGAAAATTACGAGGGGGAAGCGATATATAAGGTATTCCAAATCAAAATTCTTCACTTACCTTGACGTGTTTGGATTTTAATGAATAGAAAACTTAAAATCGCTCAATACTAGAAAAAATCAATTACTTCCTAAATACAAGCAATTTCGACGTTGCAAAATTTTATTAAATATACAGGGGTAAAAAAAATATTTTCTAAAAACAGGCCGGAAAAGATATTTCAGACTTAATAAAAATTTATTAAATACACAACTATTTACATTTTCCAAATAAAAAAAAATCACATAATCTCCGAACTCTCCAAATCAACACCAGTTTTCCTCCTCTTAAAATTCCTCTTAACCCCCTTCAAACTCTCGATCTTCCTCTTTTTCGCCTCCTTCTTCTTCTCGTGCCTTTTAATTTTCTTCTTAGCGAAACTCTCCGGATTCGTAACGGCCAATTGAGTCCGCGATCTCTTCCTTTCGGCCCTTTTCACCGACAAATTTTGCTGCTGCTTCAACAACGCTTCCCTATAAACCTCAACGCCGACTTTACTTTTTATGAAATTCGACACTTCTTTAGCCAACTGTCTAAGCGGAGCGTCCTTTTCTTCGGTAGTCGCCATTTCCCTAACCTAAAAATATGAACAATGCCCTTATAACATCCCTTAAAACATCTCCAACGATTCTACTCACCAAAGGACCTACTAGATGATACAATATCGGCAAGACATTCTCAGTATCCAACGCAGTAGCCACACCAGCGATCCATTTAAATACCTCCGTCCTCAGAGTGTTACTAGAAGCGTTTTCTACGATTTCAGCGTTGACAATTTTACGCATGCGCTTCGTCAACCACAATAAGTTCGGTTTATTCTCCACGGTCGGTACAGTTTGCAAAACTTTAGCTATAAACACCAAATTTTTCACCACCTGTTCAGCGAGATCGCTGTTGATGTTTTTCGGTCGCAATTGATCGCATAAATCTAAAGTGAGCGATTTTACCGCCGCGATTGGATCGTTGTACAAATAACCGCTCTCTTCTGACTCACTATTGGTTAATAATAACCGCAATCTATCGACGTCTAGCTGAGCTAAGACGTAACCTAGAAATTGCGCGGCGGTTAGTCTCACCCAATCGTGAGGGTAAGCTAGGAAAGTTTGCGCTTGCGCCGCTAAATTTTCCACGTCTTCTTTGCGCGATAAAAACGCCGGACAGTTCGCGCAAAGTTTTAATAAAAGTTGGAACGTTTGGAATAAGTGATGGTCGCGCGCGCGTTGTTCTTCTTCTGTTATAAGCGATTCGGTATTGTTTTGGAGTTTAACGAACTTCCCCGGGGTGTTATCGATGCCGAATTGTTTTAAAATTAAAGGAATTAATGGGGTTAATCGAGTTTCGAAGCTGTTACATTCTAACGAAACGAAAAACCCGCAAATTTGTGCTCCTAATCTTCGATGGTTAACCTG
>CAJUYH010003341.1:0-33157 GCA_910591685.1 Galerucella tenella | reverse complement strand
ACAATCTGCACTGATAGTAGACAAGCCCTATTAGCCTTGAACAGACAACGTGTTATATCGGGGCTAGTACTAGAGTGCCACCAAGATTTAGCTAACGCCTCGGCAGATAACAACATTATCCTGAGGTGGGTTAAAGGGCACGACAAGAGTAAAGGTAATCGTATTGACGATTCTTTAGCCAGGGAAACGGCTGGACTGAAAATATTAGGGCCCAGTGACACCTACCGCCTAACGACTTCGACAATTGCGGAACTAGCCAAAAGTTACACCCATGCTCAATCCTTTAAGAGATGGGATGTAATCAAAGGATGCAGTCTTGCCAGGATCACCCTGGGCGACCCTGGGAAGCTGGCGCCGAAGATATATTTGGCGATGACCAGGAAAAACCTACGTTTAACAGTAGGATTTCTGACTGGCCATCTGTCAAATAAGGAAACACCTCCATAGTATGGGGCTAGTGGACACACCTCTATGCAGGATGTGTGAACAGGAAGATGAAACTGTCAGGCATGTCTAATGCGAGTGTCCGGAGTTATCGTCAATAAGAGAGTATGTGTTCGGTGAGTCTTAAGCTACACCTGCCGATATAAAGGTGATGCCTCCTAGTGACCTGTCCACCTTCCTGGAAAGTACAGGATGGACGATGACCTAGGAAGACAACTCCTCAGGAGGATGTACAATGGGTCACATGTGGGCTAAGTGCTGTGAGCCTACACTCACCCTCCCTACTCTACATATACAGAGCTATGGAGATTTTGTAGAATTTATATTTTGCGAATCAAAGAATAGCCCACATATTCCAAACAATTGTATTATTGCGAAAAGCATGTAGGCTTATGTTACACAAAGACCATTCGTCTTGTCCTACTTTTTATATTTTATTTTTGTCGGATGTACACATAAAAATTATTTTTATCTCTCTTGAATTGAATCCGATGTCTACAAACTCTTGGATCACGTGAAAACGCATCGATTCAAGAAATAAAAAAATTGTTGAAATAAAAGTAGCGATGTAGCAGTATCGCTGACCGATGAGTTCGAGGTTCAGAATAACCCATATGTCTTTTATAGTCCGGAGGTAAAAGCGTACTATCAAATAATATAAATAAAATTGTTCATATATATTTATAATCTTGTACCTATAAGTGTCCGGTGAAATTTGTCCATGCTTTTCCATCTTTTTTTAATGTTTTCGCTTCTTCCCAGGATTTGTCTCTGTCTTGTAATATTTCAACCACCATTTTGTTCCCGGCGTTTCCCAACTCGTGCCCGTTATTACCTGGCCCCGAAAATCACTGACCAACTCGTGCCCGTTGAAAAACCAGGTAGAAAATTAATACACCAACTCGTGCCCGGGTGCATCGGAACTGCGGTTTTTAATTCTTATTTATTATAATTAAATATTCAAGACCTACATATACAGTTGTCATTTATTTGAAATAAAACTACTATAAAACGTATTAATTAAATATATTGCACATAAAAAACTTAGAACTACCTACATATTATTAATACTATTATACCATGATACTGTTTTAACGAAACTAAATGTTGATATCTTTTTATTTTTAAAATTATCTATAGTCTTTTTTAGGAAATCATGTTTTTTCCTTGTTGCATTTCTCACGATTTTAGTATTATCTACACTGCGACATTTAATGTAAGTCTCTTCCTGAATTCTTAGCAATACCTCAACGAAAACAAATAATGAGGGATGTGCATTATAAAATGAACTATTTAAATGACTGTGAAATGATTCACATGCATTCGTGGTTCTGTGTATACTAGCTGATGCTTCTGCCCATATATTAGGAGGAAAACGAGCCTCTTCCGATATATAGTTTTCCACCAAATAATCAGCAAACGCACACAATCTTTCGTCGTTGGGCTTTTTTTTCCATAAGTTCAAAAACGAAGAAGTCGCTAACTAAATCTGGGTCCAAAAACATAATTCCAAAGCAGTAACGCAACCATTTTCCAATATCACTTTCTTTGTTTTTATACTCCGACGATAGTCCCAAATTTTGAATTTTTCGCCACCATGCTTGACTTAAATGGAATCGGCAGCCTATCAATCTAGCTTCACTCCAAATCAATCGCGTAGCATTATGAATGCCGATTTCAAAATCAATTACTATTTGTTCAGGCAGTAGATTCCAATTCTTATCCTTACACGTATCAATTAATTTGCGAAATAATTTTTTGTAGGTGTCTTCTCTTTTATCTCGCAATAAACAAAAAACAAGTGGTATGTAATGTCCATTACGTAGGCCATGGATTGTAAACAATTGTAAAAAATACTTTGTACAATACGAAAACGTCCCATCCATGTAAAGTGTAGTGCACTCACAGAGAAATTTCAAATTAGTTTCAGTACAAAATACAATTAAATTTAATCCAACATCGTTTATAAGTACAAAGTTCTCATCTTGTAAAGTGCGTGTATTGATATTGTTTAAAACTTCAAACACCTCTTCGGCATTTGATGGAAGTTTTGGAAACTTTTTACGTTTTTCATAATAAATTGTTTTTTTTATACAATTTTTTTTTTTTTTTTTTTTTTTTTTTTTTATTCTGTTGTTTAACGTCGGTCTATTTCTGCGACTGAGGCTAATCACCGACGCCGGGAGCACTCTACCCCTAACCGGAAATTTTGGCGAACCCACTAGTGTTCCAACCAGTGGTAGCGTTCTTTAACGAGCCCAACATCCATGGACTCGGGACCTCGGTTTTACGTCTCCTCCGAAAGACGGCATATCTACATTATACCTCGTGCTCATTGGTATAATGCCTGCGAGCTGTGATATGCTACTCACCCTAGTAGTCTAAAGTGCACCCTAGTA
Organism: Galerucella tenella; assembly: GCA_910591685.1. NCBI lineage: Eukaryota > Metazoa > Arthropoda > Insecta > Coleoptera > Chrysomelidae > Galerucella > Galerucella tenella. The sequence continues at coordinate 30,314 of CAJUYH010003341.1, read as the reverse complement.
GTCTAAAGTGTTTCGCTGCAGGCTGTACGGGCCCTATACGATGGTTTTCCCTGTCATGGTAACCCATCCAAGTATATACAATTTAAATCATTCATTTTAAGTTCATTTAAATTGGATTCAAAACATTTTCGAATAACTTTGCTAGGCTTTTCACAAATGTCATCAAAGGCCTTTCGTTTAGCAGATGCACTCACTATATGTCTTTGGATAATGTTTTCTTCTATTGCAGGATGATTATGAGTTAACACTTTTTCTGTTATTACACGACCACCAGAATCACCGATTGTCCGAAAATATGCGTTACACTTTCTATTCACACACACCCACTTAATTTCTCCAGATGTTAACTTTTTGCTGCTTTGATTAAATTTGTGTTGTTCTACAATTAATAATATTTTCCCACGTTGACTTGATACTTCGCGAATCGACATGTTTATAGAGCTGCTCTTAACCCTCCCAATTACGAAATAAAACTAACTCATTCATAAATATCAAACCCGAAACAAAATCCTTTCTAGTAAGTACTTCAGGAAAACCCAATTTAACAATAATACCTGTTCCTATAGATGGGATGGTAATTTGAACAGGTAAATTTTTCAATCGAGCACGAGTTAGGTATACAGATTATTGAGACCTTTACTCTTGTACCTTTTAAGGGATTAGTGGGCACGAGTTGGGATGCGTCCTTTGTTCCATGTCTGTCTTGTCCTCCCTCTTCATTTCTTCATTCATTTGTGTTCTTGCTTCATACATCCCTTTTAACTGCCTCCTGTTATTCATTATTTTCATGTAATCCCATTGAGTTATCGTTCGTATTGTCTCGTTCAGGGAAAGAGGATTTTTGACACAGCAGATGAGTACTAAAGAAATATTTTTGAAAATTTAATTTATTCCATCATTTCCCATTTACAATCAATATTTTTTTATCAAATTAAATCTAAATTTATCAGTAACACGTTATTTAAGTTGAATTAAAACACTTTTGTGTATATAATTTTTGATGATTGATTTATTGAATAACCCTCCGTACTATAATGAAAAAAAGTGCGGTTATTCTCGGCAAATACGGACATATATCGGCTGGTGTAAGTTGCAAAATGCAGTAAAGCCTGTTCGGAAACGATCCACGTCAACAGCAATGTCAATACACCACAAGAATCGATCTTCTTACTTCGTATTTCTTCTTCTTATTTTAAAATTCTGATAGCCTTCTTTTTCCCGGTAAATATAATGACATCTCGACGATGTTGTATACAAGGTCGCATTAACACCAGATTTTTTTGTGATCTAGTCATCAATGGATGCCACAATGGTGGTATGCTGAATTGCTAGGGTATGGTGTTCCATTACTAAGTAGGGTCCCGATGTGTTGAGGCTTTTTTTACATTGGAGGTAGAAGCTTATATATATTATGTCGCTGCTTCGATTTAAATGCATTGTGCGTTGATGTTAATAGAATCAAATAAAAGAGTTGACACGGTGTTGCAATAGCATCGTTAACAGAATGTTTTTTTTAATATTCTCTGTATATATTTTGGGGTTATGGTCTTGTAAATTTTTATTTTCGTTAGATTGTTCTTTTAAGACTACACTTCCAAAATTTCAGTTCAATATTCGTAGTTTTGTGGTATTTACAAAACTTTTTATGTTGAAAATACGATTCAAATCAATAGCTTTTATTTGATATCTTGTCTCAAGACTCTCACAAAGACACTCAAACATCTGGGATAGATACTTTAAGTGGTTGAGTCACAGTAACTGGGAAATTATTCTTATTGAAACTATTGTGTGCACACCTGCATAATTCGCATGAGGTGAAAATTATTTGTATCTTAATATAAACAACAATCTTCTTCAGAATTAACTTGAATATTATACGGAATATATGTTGATCAGGTTTAAACTGAAGTTCCTTCTGATCGACAAGCTTTAACTTTATTCATCAGTTGGATGGAGCGTAGGTGTCAAATGTCAGCTGTCTGCCACTGGGGCCCTCAGAACGGCGGCAAAGTTGGTATGTAATGTATGACTCCATTTTGGAAGAGAAAAAATGATTTTATGCCAAAACAATCTGTGGCAGTCCATTTTTCGTCCCAAAAAACCCTTTAGACATAGTTTGAGCATTTTTTATGACGAAAACATATTTTTTGTCGAACATTTTTATCAAGGGGTAGGTATGGAAATATTCAATGTAAACTGGTTCTCGCTAACTTCCTTATTGCTTAGAATTGTTGACTCAAAACGTACCAGTATATGTAAAATTTCCCCCTGATTCGATTGCCGAAGACTAGAACGTTCTATCTATGATATTAGTCGAGTTATGAGTGACTTTAGTTTTGAAATGTGGATTTTCGAAAATTTCATGATTCCATTTGGAGGAGAAAAAATGATTTTATACAAAAACACACTGTGGCAGTCAATTTCTTGTCCCCAAAAAACCCCTCTAGACGAAGTTTGAGCATTTTTTTATGACGAAAACATATTTTTTGTCGAAAATTTTGAAGCAAGGGGTAGGTATGGAGATATTCAATGTAAACTGGTTCTCGCTATTGCTTATTGCTTGGAATTGTTGACTCAAAACGAACCAGTGTGTGTAAAATTACCCCCTGAATCGGTTGCCGAAGACTAGAACGTTCTATCTATGATATTAGTCGAGTTATGAGCATATTTAGTTTCGAAAAGTGGATTTTCGAAAATTTCATGATTCTATTTGGAGGATAAAAAATGATTTTCTACCAAAACGGACTGTGGCAGTCAATTTTTCGTCCCAAAAAACCCCTCTAGACAAAGTTTGAGCATTTTTTTATGACGAAAACATATTTTTTGTCGAACATTTTTAGCAAGTGGTAGGTATGGAAATATTCAATGTAAACTGGTTCTCGCTAACTTCCTTATTGCTTAGAATTGTTGACTCAAAACGTACCAGTATATGTAAAATTCCCCCCTGAATCGATTGCCGAAGACTAGAACGTTCTATCTATGATATTAGTCAAGTTATGAGCATCTTTAGTTTTGAAAAGTGGATTTCGAAAATTTCATGATTCCATTTGGAGGAGAAAAGATGATTTTATACAAAAACACACTGTGGCAGTCAATTTCTCGTCCCAAAAAACCCCTCTAGACGAAGTTTGAGCATTTTTTATGTCGAAAACATATTTTTTTGTTGAAAATTTTGAAGCAAGGGGTATGATATTAGTCGAGTTATGAGCATCTTTAGTTTTGAAAAGTGGATTTTCGAAAATTTCATGATTCCATTTGGAGGAGAAAAAATGATTTTATACAAAAACAGACTGTGGAAGTCAATTTCTCGTCCCAAAAAACCCCTCAAGACGAAGTTTGAACATTTTTCATGCCGAAAACATATTTTTTGTCGAAAATTATGAAACAACTCAACGTTGTCCTTTATTATTATTCCTATTACGTCAAAACATCCTTTTTTGTTTTTGTATTGTTTACTTTATTCACACTGTGTACATTGAAATATTTCGCTTTTTCTTTAGTGAAAAAAATCCATTTCAAAACTTCGAAAATAATCAGAATTCCAAAGAATCACTTTTAAAACAACCGGCATCTGAAAATTGTTAAAGATTAAAGTCAAATAAACAATCATGTGGAGAAGCTCAATTAGCTAAAATGCCGTCAACAATGTTGAAATTAACCTAAAAAAACTCGCTCGGGTGGAATTCTCCGTGTATTTCTGCATTATTTCTTGAATTTAATCAAATTGTTGTAAAAACTTGACAAATTGTGAGTAATCATTATCATTATCTCCCGCTGCTTTGAAAAGGTCTTCTGAAGCGCCTTTTGTGGGGACTGGCTTTATCAACATCAGGGCATGATTCGTATACAAACGGGTTAAGACATATCCTACCGTACTCTTATTCAGTTAATGTTACCGACAAACTGGCTGAGTCATATTCAAGCAAATTCCATGTAGACCAGACTAGATATAAGGCGCACTAGTATATCTGAAGGGTCAAAAGTTTTTAGAGTACGGACGACGTGGTAAATTATTTTAGGTTATGTAAATGGGGAGTTCGTTTATTTTCATTAGGTTACCTTTTATGCTTGGCTTGAGCAAATTTCAAGGAAAAAATAAGTGTTTCGCGTAGCTGGTGCTATGTTTGGTTAGCAATGGGTACACAGAATTGCGCAAACTGATTCCACTGTGACTTTTTATTCCTCTGTGTGTTCTTTGGGGCTCACAAATGTATCAATTGTCGTATGTCGATCCCTGTCGCGTCACCCCATCTACTGCAGCCTGGTTTTTGATGCATTATTGGTAAATTTTACGCAGCAAAATTTTTAATGTATTATTTTTCTTTTTGTAGCATGCTGTGATAGAACTATCATCAGTTTAATTACCTATTTCAGCCAATAAAAATCGTAGAAAAAGGAGTAGATGACACATGAATTGTATTTTCAGTGGTAATACCCCTAGGGTCTTGATAATACCGAGATAATTTACCTAAACGCAACAAACTTGAATATGACAAGAGAAAAATTTTACCTTACAAAATTTTTAATTGAGTGGTATTCGACATGACTATTTCACGAGAGAAAAACTACAAAATCATATGTTTAAACGTTTTATTTATTGCAAACTTCAATTATACAAAGCCAAAAAAATAATAACATTATGAAAAAAAATTCTTATTTATGTAAAAAGTACAATTATTATAATTGTACGTTGTAGCATTATTTTGGGGATTGTTTTGCATCATAACCTGTGATAAATTTAAGTTAGAAACTGAGGATTCCTTTTCTTTATTTTTATTTTCTCGAAGGTTCTCTATAAGTTGGAAATGGTGTTCTTCATTTAATTGTAAATATGGATTCAAAGAATGGGCAGAAGAATGTCCTGTAAGCTTAATATTACTTCTTGTTCACCAACTCTTTCTTTTGCTAATGCAGATATTGCAGAAGCTCTATGTGAATGATTGGTTATTTTTATTTTTTTTTTGTGTTTATACCAATTGATTCTGCCGATATTTTCATCCACTTTGAAATTGTATTAATTCCCAATGGTGAATTTTTGTACCATATTCCTTTCTCCCAATTTGGATGTACTGTTAAAAATAATCTTGTTGTTGTTAGATAAGGATTGGATTCTCTTTTTTCAATAATTTTTAAAAATAAACGAACGGGACACAAATTGTTGTTAGCATTATTTCTTACCAGCCACTTACTGCCAGATAAAGCTTTTGATCCTCCTTGTGTCGTTTTGGAAAAGATTGGATTATATTCTACCCTGCCAGTAAATTTACCTTTATTGTTATATTCTTTTTTAAAGTAATTAATATCACAATTAGCAGCTTCATTTCCACGCCATGCTAATTCGAACGAACATAAATGAAAAAACTTTTTTTGTAACCCATCAGGATTATCTTCAGAATAGCTTTCTACCATTTCCATTAATTCTTCTTTGGTAAACGCGTTAGAACTTCTTTTTCTGGTTTCAGGTTCAGCCTGAAGCTTTTTACGTTTTGTATCCCTGGCCAATCTAGCAAATTTATAGGAAATATCTTTAAATGGATCAATGTTGATGTTAAATTCTAGAAAATATTTTTCCTGAACCATTCGAGCAGTAGTATTCCAAAGTGTTTTCACACCAGCTTCAGTATAATCAGTTCCATCTCTTTTTTTCATGTTAAAACCATAATCTTCAAGAATTTTTGCTATAACTTGTTCAGAAGTATCCTTTTCTAACGTATAATTACGGGCGTCCAGAAACATTCTAAACTGTTCCCAGGCAGACTTTTTTATCTTCATTGTATTTCGCGGTATACTTTGCTTAATTGTACTCTCTATTTCATTTATTGAATTATTTCCAAATCTTGTATTATTCATGTTAATAATAGTTATTTAAATTTTTGAAACAGTTTTAATAATTTTTAGACAGTTAAATAAATAAATAAACAACTTAGTTTCCTTAGAAACCACTAACAAAGATTTTATATTGAATTTTATCACAGAGTGATAGAATTTTATACACATAGATTTGATATATTAAACGTCAAAAAATTGCCGCGACAAGATAAAAAATTGCCAGTTCAAAACCTTCAAATTTTGTCAGTTATCAATTTACTCTAATGAAATAGTCGTGAAAGCACAACTTTGGTTATGTATTTATGCACTATTTATTTGGGAGTTTCCATTTTTTTCTAATTATTTTTTATTAGTAATATTTAGATATGTGAAACTCACAAATTGAGGTACTTTTAAGCAAAAAAAAACTGTAAAATTCAACCAATATCTACTTTTATTATATTTTTTTGAAACAAACTTTCACCAATCGATTTTTAAAGCAACGAACCGAAAGGAGTACGATTTGTATCGATAAAAATCATTACCTTCTTCGCGGAGGTCTTTTAAGAATCTTTACAAGTCATCTTAATGCAATAGAAAATATGTATACGTTCCGAACCATCCGAACCATGATATAGAATCCTTTTGTTTTACAAGTTATGAAAAATAAAAATAAAAATTCCTATTTCATCAGCACTGGATAATAGTCGACGGAGAATAATCAGTCATCTGCTTGATTGAACTGATATTCAATGCAGCGGTCATTTCTCTACTATTTTTTTGGTTTAATATTGATGGGAAATTGAAATTTAGAAGAAAAAAATCATTCAACGCTCTTAAAGAAGGTTTCAGACGAATACGGCTCGAAAAATAGTGTATAGATGTTACATTTTCATAATTTTGTTTGTTTCAGAAGCTTCGGGGCAAAATGTTCCATTTGTACGAGAGGAATATCGTCCAGTGATTGGGTGCGTAAAGCCAGAGATCACGTTTACCATTTGGCGTGCTTCGCTTGCGCGGCATGTCACCGACAACTTTCAACAGGTGAAGAATTCGCCTTGCACGAAGAAAGGGTGCTGTGCAAGGCGCATTATTTGGAAATATTGGACGGTGGAACTACTTCTTCTGATGGTAATGATTTTAGTTAAGTCTCTGGCGGTGAATTTGACTCACGTGAACTCCATTTGAGTAGAAATGAGAATTTGATAAAAGTAGGAGTGATGTGAGTCATATTTATCTTGATGTGGTAAAAATATTTGAAAAAATCAATGAATTGACAACTTTTGGCATTCAAATTGAATCTTTTCTTGGCCTTTTATATCAAAAATAGTTATTTAGGTATTATGAGCGAAAAGATTTTCAGAAGACAAAAACACTCCTTAGCCAGGTTGCTCTATGATGTCACTGTCACTGTCAATACAATAGGGTACAAGCATAAATTTTGCTATTGGTGGGAATTGACGCTTTATCAGGTCTCCTAACACCTTGCATGCCTATTTTTTCAATAAAATATAAACTTTACTTTTAAAACGACTTTAAAAATCATTAAATTTGAAAGTCCACCAAAACGCGCTTTACGTCATGAAGCTCTGAAAGCTTTAAAAATGGACAAAGCCGAAAAAAAAATTTGTATTCCAAGTATTGCATTGTTCCAGTGTGTGAATCAACGTCTATTAAAACTCCAGTCAAAATATTTGTTACTTTACCTGGTGGCGCAAGCAAAAATACACTTAAGAGAAGGGCATTACTTTTGTGTGTGAAGACCATGTGAAGACCATAGTTTGAGGTTATGTACCTATATGTCTAGGAATCAACCATAAACACATCATTTTCTTACGACCACACATCGAAATATGATTGGTATATATTATATAAATAAAGCATAGTTTAAATCGTACTTATGATAAAGCTTTAACTCCTCTTATTTCCTCTGCATTAAAGCAGCTGTTTGACTTCATAAATTCAGCAGCATAATGATGAGTCTACTTTGGGCAAGTTATCAGTTTGTGCTTTTACAAAACCTTCGCTAGCCATATCTTTACTCACAAAATATGAAAGAATCGTCACTGAACACTGAACTAGTAAATAAAATATAATCTTCCAAAAGTTTCAAAATATCCTCGGAAAAATCGAATATTTATGTCCACTTTCCACTTTACGTTGACTTTTAGAAATAAAAAAAAGCACACACAAACACGTAATGGTCTCAAACAAACATAAAAATGATATTTTTACGTCGATGAAGCAATTAATAGTTGATTAAAATACAATATAAACACACAACTTCTCATAACCTAATACAATACCGGCCATATTGACATAAGTAAACACAAGAGATATGACATCACACGTATCATCGGTAGCGTTCGGAAATCCTCGGGTTGTGGTCGGAAAGTGCATTGAAATTTGAATTTTATTTCAAAATTTGGGAGTAATTTCCAATGGAAACTGGTTTATTTCCTATTATTAGTAATTTTTGATATCATATTTACTATTATAAATTAATATCCAAGCAAAATATGAAATATGCGTGTACTCTATTGTGTTAGTAGTATCAATTGTTATGGGCAACGAGCGTTTTGCAATTTTTTACGCTCGGCGAGCGTAAAGTAACTCTCCTCAAGAAACGTCAACTTTTCGTTGTAAATGGCAAGCGAAAAAGCCTACTTTTCAATGTGATTGTAGAAAAATTTAATTTTTGACATTTTATGAACTCTAGCTTACACAATATTTAGTCTCAAAGTTGGTAGTCTTCGCCATATCATCTCTTTTTTTTTCTATATATATTTTTTTAATCTATTTAGATGGTTGTGATGCAGAGGGGTACCACAAAAACAAGGCGAAACGCGTCAGGACCACCTTCACCGAGGAGCAGCTACAAGTTTTGCAGGCGAATTTTCAATTAGATTCAAATCCCGACGGGCAGGACTTAGAGCGAATCGCACAGATAACGGGACTGAGCAAAAGAGTGACGCAAGTTTGGTTTCAAAATTCCCGAGCTCGACAGAAGAAGCATATGCATACGGGAAAAGTAAAAAGTCAATGTAAGTCATTCATTTCACGTCTAAAAGTTTTGATAAATAGTGTATTATACATCAAGGTGGTGAAGACTATTATTAGTGACCGAGTACCATCGTACATCCTCCCGAGAGTTGTCCTTCTGGGTCATTCGTCCATCCTGTCCTTCTCAGGAAGGTGGACAGGTCACTGGGAAACATCTCCTTTATCTATCTCCAGGTGTAGGCCAAAACTCACCGAACACACACTCTCTTATCGACAATAACTCCGGAAAAAAATACGAATCATGAGGTAATTACACATATTAAGCAAAGTTTGAGCCCTTGTAAACAATTAAATATGGATTAAATGGAAAAACTAATTAATAAGAAGTCTAATTTGAAGCTTTATGAATACTATATGAAAATCTCAGAATCCTCAAATTACTTATGACCGTACAATTCCTTATTGAAATTCGGTTGCTACCACTAAAATATCGGATAAAAATCCATCTCTCGCTTTTCTATCCTTCTATGACTGACATTGTCTCTCGGCTTCGGTAGTCGCGTGCCGTTCCATTGTTGATACAACGCTCGACGGTCTCCCAGTTCAGTACTGACTAAGCTTATAGAGTAGTACGTGAACCAAAATCCGCTTGGACCGCTTGGCTACCTACATGTAGCGGAGCTTTCATATTTCTAATAAAATTTTCGTTATGTGAACTTAAACGTGAGGACGTAGGGAAACAAAAAATATATACAAAGCATAATTGTGCAAGGTCGAATTTGGTAGATGCCCCTTAATACTGAATGTTACGGTCTTAAGATAACTATATAGTGTATTAATTGAAAAATCGTCTTGTTTCAGTACACAGCAGAGAAGAAAATGGCTTCAATAGACACATCAACCTACATTTAACGTACTCTTTACAAAATAGCGGACATAACCATAAACCGTCATCTATTTACTCCCAAACTGGTAATGAATTAGGTGGGTGTTTGAAAAAAATATTCATCCACTACGTTTTCGAGTGAAAGTGTATTTTTAACTAATGGTTTGCTTGTTACAGATTCATCGTTAGACGAACTATCTCAAGAGTCGACGATGCATTGCATGCAAAACGAAGTCTAATAAAATTTTTAATATTTTTAAGTCATTATCTAATGAATGTTACTCGAAATATAGTGAATCGAAAAGAAAAAATCTAGTTATATCTTTGCAACATTGAATGTTATTATTATTATACACATATTTATTTTTTGCTTTAAAAGAAATCTTTTTGTTGTTAGTTTATGTAATGAACGAGCAATTTAAAAACTGATGGTTGAATTAAACGCTTACTGTTGCCTGTAGTTGTTTATTTACTTATTTTTCCCTCTACTTCCTCGTCCCTGAATATCTAATGTGATTGAAAAGAAATAAATGCGAAAACCCTTTTTTAAATTTTAATCGTACACCTGTGATATAGAAGTTTTCACAAATATATTAATTTCCCTTAGAAATTTTGTTGCACGGCCATGGCGAATACAAATTTTCGCAAAGAAATTCATCCTCTTTTAAAAAATGTCCTCATATACCTAGTTATGCTACGGAATAATAGATACATCACATTTACCGAATTTACAAAACAAACAGTAAACTGGGACTCTGCACACTATAGAATTCTACCGGTCGCTGTCGACAACTCTTCTTTTATTTCTGACATTACCATCGGTCTGTAGCTTTTATGTAAATATTCCATAGTTCTCATTGTGGCTATGCTAAATTTTTTTATAATTTAAATTTTCGACGTGGGTAACCGTATAACTTTTACGTTTCTTGTGTGAAAGCCAATTGCGACTTGTTTTGCTAACTTTATTGTATCTTTTGTGTCAAATGTCATAAACATAGAGAAATATAATGTCTATGGTCAAAAATTTGAAAATATAACCTATAAAATTACAGATATCTCGTAATCGTAGAATACGACACGTCTTCACATGTAGAAAGCGATAACTATTCTATCAATTTTGTCGACAAGTCGTGTAGAATAGAGTCGATAGTAGAATTCCATGGTGTGCAGAGTCCCAGCACAGATTACTGTATCAGAATATTATGATTTATGTCGATAGTAATGCTATATATATTAAATTTTTTTCTCTTCTACCGTCTTAAAATTATTGAAATATGTAACTGTTGGGCTAAGCTAGTAAGAGACCACTATAGAAGAAGCTTTCATGATTGACACACGATGTTGATTGTTGACAGGTACCGAGTCTTTAAGTTGGTGTCCTTTGACTATTGTTACGTAAACTGTCAAAAAATTGGATATTTTTAAGAAGAGGCTTCCTAAAAGTGCTTAAATTTGGATTAAAATAGTTCAAGTTCGATCAAATTAATACCTTGGATTGGTTTTTTTTCTCAACCACTTGTTCATACATAACCTATTCAGAAAATTTTGACATCATCTTTCACCCAACATGGCTGCGACTGTAGGGAGAATTTGTGGTGCAGGTCTTTTGAAACCAAATAATATAAACTCAATTAGCCAGGTATTGTTAAATATTCAATTATCATAGCAACCCCTTGATGACAACTGTAAATTTTGTATGGCAGTGTTGTCTGTCTACTTAATAATTGTTATGTGTTAGGTGTTATGTCATCTGTTAGAACATTTCGCGAAATTACTGCAATTATCTTTGTTTTAGATAAGTTCCTATTCGACTACTAAAGAGTGGGCTCGGGGAAAAAAAGCAGTAAGTACTTTGCCATTTATTTGAATTTTTATAAACTTGGTTATTTTTACCTTTCACTTTATGCTATACAGTTTTTGATGTTTTTTTTCTCATGTTCTATTAATAATTTTAGCATAGTTTCTTCCTGTTATTCTGCTATGCACATATGTAGTACAAAATAAGTGACTCTGTCACACTATTTATATCTAATACCATCACAACCACTTGTTTTGTATAATACAGATTGTGGATATATTAAAATTGGTTATGAAGCTATCAATTTTACATTACAGCTTTTGGGAAGCTTAGGTTTACTAGCAGGAGGTACCGGAACCTTACTCTACGCTTTGGATCAATCAGTTAAAGCTTCTGATTTAGAACTACATCCACCAAAGAACATCTGGAGTCACTCCGGACTTTTTAGTTCACTAGATCACTCTAGGTAACTATATACTCTTCTACTACTTCCAGGTACTAAACAATTTTTTACCAACAGTATAAGAAGAGGTTATGAAGTATACAAACAAGTTTGTGCAGCTTGCCACTCGATGCGATTCATTGCTTACCGTAACTTGATTGGAGTGTCGCATACAGAAGCCGAAGCTAAAGCTGAGGCAGAAGAAATACTGGTAGAAGATGGACCGGATGATACTGGTGCCATGTATCAACGTCCTGGAAAGTTGTCTGACTATTTCCCTAATCCTTATGCTAATGAAGAAGCTGCTAGAGCCGCTAATAACGGGGCTTATCCACCAGATTTGAGTTATATAGTATCGGCTAGACATGGGGGTAAGTCGAATATTCAAAAGGGTTCATTTATTTGGATTTATGTGTTTTTTTGTATATTTAGGTGAGGATTACGTGTTTTCGCTTCTGACTGGTTATTGTGACCCTCCAGCTGGGGTGGTTTTAAGAGAAGGTCAATATTTCAACGCTTACTTCGTCGGTGGAGCTATCTCTATGTCTCAGGCTCTATATAGCGAAACCACTGAATATAGCGATGGAACTCCAGCTACTTCTAGTCAGCAAGCGAAAGATGTAGCTACTTTCTTGAAATGGACGGCAGAGCCCGAGCACGATGATAGAAAGAAAATGTTAATCAAAGCCATCGGTATATTCACTTTCCTTATCGCTATCAGTTATTACGTAAAGAAACTTAAGTTTTCTTCGCTAAAGACGCGCAAAATTGAATTTAGGCCAAAGAAACAATGATAAGGAATTGTAGAACAATGAAGTAAAATGTTTAGCGTGACTACCATAGAGTATGTTTAAGTAAGGTCTAATTTTATTGTACATATTTATCATGTTTCCAACCCGATCGAGGTAGTTTTACCGCGATTTAATTTATTTGTTCCATACTTTTAATATTGAAAAGTGTCACGTTATGTTTCAATAAAAAATAAATACCTATTATGAGTTTTATTTCCAATGGGAGTACGGGAGGGTCAAATCTGTGTCGTTTATGAATAATTCGAGTTGTTGAAGGTATTTCGAGGGTGTTGGGAAAAGTATTTGAATCACTTAAAACCACTTATTGAATAAACTTGCTATGAAATTGGTAAAATAAGATAATAAATAACGTAAAATTTGAAATCCATTTTATTCTCTTCACAGAATGACAGTAGTGACATTTGACATTGACACTAAATTGGTAACATAGAGTATACACCATAGACAATTATATTATATTTCTCTATGGTACACACTCGATGAGGGATCATAGAATTGAGTTACAACAAAAACAAATTAATTATTTTCATTTATATTTTAAATAAATAAGTTAAAAGAACATTACAAAGTATGATGATAAGGCGCAGGTGTGGGAACGCTCATCAACGGCGAATTAATATCGATATCCATTTCGGGTGGTATGATAGTCTCTTCTTGCGACACGATTTTATCTTGTAACAACTTGTACAAATTATGAACTTTTTCGCTATGCTGATGAGTGGGTTGTAGAGCTTTCATCAACGAATGTAACCTACTAGTAGGCAATTTGTGATGAACATACCATAGAAGTTTGAGCAGATGCCTAGTTACGTTGTCTCTAGACAAACCGGCGAAGAAGAATTCGTCGAATAAAGCCGTACAGAAATCTTCGGCTTGAAATTCGTCGGAATTGTGAATCAGCAAACAAACCTAGAAAAAGAACAACCGCAAATAATCAGTAACTCGCTAAAAATCTCCTTTGACAGCTGACAGTAGTGACATAAAATGTCAGTCAAACGTCAAACTTTTAAAAATTAGTTAGATAAAAAAATTAACAACTTTTGTACTCACAAACGAATGTAAAAAAGGATCCTCAAAGGCTCTATCATCTTTACAATTAGCCAAAACCGTCAAAATCCTCAACAATCCCACTCTATCCTTCGATCTAGAAACATGTAAGGTATAGTACATAGCTAAGATGCTGGCAACAGTACTATCTTGTAAATATGCTTCAACGGCATCTGGCAATGGACCAGAATGCTCGATAACAGTAATAGCAGCTTCACGTTCGTCGTGGGGTAATTTCCCACTCAACATTCTAACTTGATCGTCTACCATAAGCGACATTAAAGCTGGAAGGAATTTTGTTACGACTTGCGCATCTAATTTAGGTTCTTTGAAATCTTGTGAATCAATCATCACCCAAGCGCTTAAACCTAACGCTAACATTCGTAATAAAAGTATCAGAATTGTGTTATCCTTGAAAAAAAATTTGTATTTGTTAAACAGTTTGATTCAAGAGAAATTACATACCCTAGCCATGCCTTCCATGTGTATAAGATGCTGCAATATCTTTATAGCTGAAGTAGCTAAGAAATTAATAGCATAAGGATCACATAAAGTCATCGAAAGATCCCCTAAAACTTGTTCTTGTCCCCTTTTAACATTATCTAAAAACCCTTGTAGCTCCCTAGATCGTTTAATATCAACATTCTTTTCTCTTATACAAGCATCCAAGCACCACGTGAATTTATGACAAGGATCTATCGAAATTATATCTTGTACTTCTAAATCGTGAAGAGCCATGAGCAATTCAGCTCTTAAAGTGCAATAATGTACAATGCGGGTTCTTAAAAATAGAGTTCGTAAAAATTGTAGCACCATATCATAAAGTTTTACGCTGTTTCCTATCATGTGTGCTAGTTTTTGTACAACTTCACCTTGTCTTCGAACCTAAATGTTTGAAATATTTAAAAAAAAAATGTTCAATTTACAAAATACTGTTACTAACCTTTGGGGATGGTCCAAAGAATTGGGTGGTTAAATTAGAATGATCGAAAAGCACATTCTCTTTTTCACTAATATACTGACTTAACAGAGGTGATACTTCGTCTCCAAAGAGAGATTGGTTATCCTTCCAAATCTGTCTTTTCACTTCTGTGTCAGTATCCAAATATAATTCTCTATCTCTAACTAAAACTTTTAAATAATGATCATCTATTTGTGGGATATTTTTTAAAATTGCCATAACTATTGGCCGCATTGCTTTAACTCTTATCACTGGAAAACTTTTGCCCAACAGTTCTTTTAGTTTCATATCACGTTCTTTGCCTTCTTGTTTTCCTATATCGTTAATATGTGTTATAAGCTTTTCGCGCAATTCCTAGAATGTAACAATAAAAAAATGTTTCTCTATATCCTTGGATATATTACCTCGACTACCGACATATGAAAATCGAGTCTTCTAACTCCATGCAAGTCCAGTAAAGGTAACATTGGTCTAAGTGAAGGTAAAAGTATTCCATTCGTAACCTGAAACTCTTCTATCGCCTTCAAAGGGTCTGTACAACTAGTGAGTGAATGCTTTAAGTAATTAGGACCGTTTACTTTCAAAGCTTCCAACGGAAAGTCGTTGTTCACAGTTCCTCTGTTAGGAAACGACATTGCTAATTGCTAATACGAAATTCTGGGAGTATTTATCACTAAAATTTGAATACTCGACAACTTCAATGATACCTAATAGAAAACCATTATTCGAGGATCTTAAAATTCCTTCAAAATTTGATAAAAATAGTGTAATTCTTCAAAATACATGTAGGAACTTTACATTGACAACAAACAATATTTACATTATTGACGTTTGACACGTATGTCAGGTCATTGTTGCCACTCGTCACTGTCAATTATGCTGCTATTTGGGTTGCATATAGTTAGTATTTTGTCTACAGCCAGGGCAAGAAATTCGTTATAATGTACTGAATGTTAATAAAACTTGATGGTTAAGATGTATAATTATAAATAATTTTGATTTTTGTCGGGCTTTAATCATAGATAAGAGATATTGTATGATAATATATATACCCAATCAAAGCTCCACTTCAATAGGCGCAGAAGAACTGCGCGCGAAGTGTTGATGAAATTCAAGACCCCATTTCTAATTATGGCATAAATCGTATTGATTTGAGAAACCCTCTGCTAATAAAACAATCAAAACTACACAAGTCAATTAATATTAAATATTTTATCTCGCTGTGGTTAAACTTGAGGTAATAACCTTTGCTTCAGTGAAGTTCCATTTGCTTTAAATGTAAGATATTATTATAACGTGTGGATTTTTGCTTGCATGTCAATTATTTTTTGTTTGCTACTGCTTTTTAATAGAAATACATATATATCTATCAAGTATTGATGAATTAAGCACGTAAACATTAAAAAAAAAATATTTGTACCAGAAATGTAGGTTATTTTACCACATGGCTGGCATGACATTCAATTGGTAGTAACTCATGTACCGCCGTGTCACAAGTTAAGTAATTAAAGACTTTCAAATTGTTTTATTATATTGTAACAAATACAATTTATTATATAAATATTTGTTTTATTTAATGTAATTACGATCGTTAAGTAGACGATTGGTAAATAGCCATGTTTTGTATAAAGTTTTTCACGAACAGCAACTGCCGGGCGGTTTGATAGTTACCTCGCACGTTTTATTTTCGTTTTGCTTGAATGCTTTATTTTCTTTTTGTGTCTTTATACATAAATTGCTGTAGGTGTTGTTATTAATTTCTCCTATTTACCCGGCAATACGAAACTTTGGCTTGGGATAAAGAGGAAACACACAGAGATAAAAAGATATATTTTCATTATTTTTACACCTTCTGTTCACACGTACATTCTTGAACTAGTACTTGCTGTCTATAATGTTTCTTTGGACCATTTCCTTTTAATGAAATAACCCGTTAAACGGTACGTATTCAGTAATCTCATTGAGCGAGTTTAACCATCTTAAACTCGTTTGTATAATGTAATTGATAACAATTCATTTACAACAGTGTACAATTTTTCATTGCCAAAATTGTTAGAGTAAATTATATACAATTTTTTTATTGATATGACTGGTAAGTTTATTATTATAGGGGATAAACTTTAAGTTAGTATTTGAACAGCTTTTGTATGCATTTAGGAAGTTATAGTGGATAATAATTACTAGGTTAAAGATTTTCTACTTACTTGTCTTAAACCGATTCTCAGTACAATATTTCCGAGAATATTTCACGTTGTGAGAAACATCCTGTATATCCTTTTATTTGTTTACTATATTACGACATTTAAAATGTCAGAAATAACAATGTAATGGCTGATTTGCCGAGCACTAGCAAACAAATAGAGTTACAATATGAAACCCAGAAATATAAAAAATCGGAAATACAACTATCAGAACTGGGTGAAGACAATGTCGATTTATCCGAAACTATAATTAAAATATTATCAAGTAAGTATTCAGCATAAAGTATACTTTTATCTTTTGGATCAACCCTCGTAGAAGCTAAGA
Organism: Galerucella tenella; assembly: GCA_910591685.1. Classification (NCBI taxonomy): domain Eukaryota; kingdom Metazoa; phylum Arthropoda; class Insecta; order Coleoptera; family Chrysomelidae; genus Galerucella; species Galerucella tenella. Next base: position 13,031 of record CAJUYH010003341.1, on the reverse strand, counting down.
TAAATTGAGCAATAGAAGAAATAAATATTTATCAGCAGCGCATTTTAAAATATAAATAAAATGCATTAAATAAACAATTTGTTATATAAATATAATGGTACTTAGCTTAAACTGAGATTGATAATATTCTATCTAATTTATTCAAAGATAGTAATAGTATTAATACAGTGCTGAATGTAGATGCAGATATTGGAGATCGCAAATAAAATGGGTAAATAATTATTAAAAATTTTACTTACCTTGGTCAGCAATTAAAACGTCAAATTCAAAATATCAACAGCTGTTCGATTTAGAGAGTAGCAGAACGACAGATAGATGGCGTAACTGTTTTATTTTAAAATCGGAGACAACCTAACCTTATTGTTGTCTCAGTTTAAAATGTTCAAGAATTGAATATGTTTTAACATTTTAGATACCAAAATTGCAGACCAAAATGACAAAGTACAACTCAAACGGGAACTGGGTCTGTTCTCGGCAGTTAATTTTATCTTGGCCATCATGATAGGATCGGGGGTCTTCGTATCCCCCGCATCAGCTTTGAAATACTCTGGATCAGTAGGAATGTGCATCGTAGTTTGGTTATCATGTGGTATAATCTCGTTATTAGGTAAATTTCAACGCTTTCAAATATCTTCAAAATTTATTACGTTATTTTTAGGTGCTTTAGCTTATTCCGAATTGGGTACATTGGTACCTCGTTCCGGATCGGAATACGCTTATTTTATGGACTCTTTTGGACCGTTACACAAATTTTGGGGGCCTTTACCGTCTTTTATATATTCATGGATAATGATTATGGTTATAAGACCTGCGGAAATCGCCGTTTTGGTATTGACTTTTTCTCAATATCTTTGTCAACCGATTCTCCAAACGTTTTGCATTTTAAATAAAGAAGAAGTCAGTGAAAATATGTACAAAATTGTGGCTATCGCCGCCTTAGGGATAACAACATACATAAATATAAGTAGTGTTAAGTTGTACGTGAAGGTACAAAATATTTTTGGAGTATTTAAAATTATCGCTTGTCTTATCGTGATATGTGGAGGGATTTACCAAATTGTTTTAGGTAAGCAACATTGTCTTTTAAATGAAAATGTTTTAAACTTATTATATTTTCAGGAAAAACATCAAATTTAAGTAGAGGATTTGAAGGAACCACTACTTCGCCTAAAGACTTAGCTCTAGCGTTCTACAGTGGTTTGTGGGCTTACGATGGGTGGTGAGTACAAACTTTCAAATACATTAATTTATAATTGAATTTTAATGAAAAAAATCACAAAATTACCTACTTCTATTTCAATTTCCTCTTCTTTTGATTCGCCAACTCTTCGCGGTGCTTCAAACCGGAATCCAAAAAGTAAATTGAAGACGGTTTTATGAAGCTGGTGGCGAAAACTATACCATCTCCGTACTTCTTTTGCAGCTTCATTTTCAATGTTTTCATGGATATAGTACCGTCATTTGGTAGATTATCCTGCACTTGTTCCAAAAGTTCTCTTAACGTGAATTGTCTTTTATCTGATTCGTTTATGTAATCACAAGCCTTTTCGAAAGCTATAATTATATTTTTATCTTCTGGTCGTCCTTTTCTTCTAGCAGGTTGTGATTTTTTTACTAATACAGTATAACAATCTACATGATATATCGCTTTTATTAACATTAAGTTGGCATCTTTTATTCGATCTATTATTTTCCGGCTATCATCATCATTTTTGTGTAAAGCCTTTTCGATTATCCTATCTTTCAAATCCGGAGTTGTACATAATTGGTATAACTTTGAATTCGTTTTATGGTTTACTTGTTCTCCACATAATATGCAGTTATTTTTAAAATCAAAATCTTTCACTAAAATTTTTTCTTCCACTTTCGAGGATCGTTTTTCTGATAGTAACTTTAAAGTTTCCTTCTGTATATAGTTAATTTTACAAGCTTTATGTACTTGGACCACTTCCACGTCTCTAAGTAGTTCGTGTTTGCCATCGTTCCTCAACTTACTTGCATTTATTAAATGTGGTATGCCTTTTCCTATGAATTCTGTTTCACCCACAGTAAAAGTTTTGTCACAAAGAAAGCATTTTGTTGGATCGTAAACTGCTCTTCCAATAAATTCCATTGTTTAATAAAAGTTTAATAACCGCTATATTTTGGTTTTTTATTTTCGACATTGACACAAATGTCAAAGTCAAATACACAGCAGGGCTGCCAAAATGAAATGGGGCAATTTTGATCATCAAAATATAAATGCTAAATAATATAATTTAATTATAAATGAAATTGAAAGTAGAACGTACTTTTTAATTTAATTGTTATTAATAAAATACTAACTTTATTGATGACATCTGAAAACAATAAACCACAGAAGTCACTAACCCACCTGCTCTTCTTCTTATCGTAATTCATTTGCTGGAACTATTTACCCTGACATAAATGCTAAATAATATAATTTAATTATAAATGAAATTGAAAGTAGAACGTACTTTTTAATTTAATTGTTATTAATAAAATACTAACTTTATTGATGACATCTGACAAAAATAAACCACAGAAGTCACTAACCCACCTGCTCTTCTTCTTATCGTAATTCATTTGCTGGAACTATTTACCCTGACTTGTCTAATAGAGGAGCTCAGTCTAAGGTCAGTGTGGCCAACAAAAAGTGGTTTTTCTGACAAGAATGACAGTTATGGTCTACCATTCAAAACAAGATTTTTGCATGTTTTTTATCATTGCGAACATCTATATTGTTTTATTGAAATAATGAATACACCTCGAAGCGTATATCTTGAAATTTAAAATGACTTTTTAGCTAAATACTTGATATATCGGTGGCCAATAATTCTATGATCGAAAATGGACATACAGAATTAGACGAATATCAACAGAAATAAATATTACTGACATTTGACATAATTAGTGACTGAATAACAGAAATGAAATGGTGACTTGCCAGAGGTTCCTAGAGTTATTGGCCACCGATATGTTGAGTATTCAGCTAAAAAGTCATTTTAAATGTCAAGATATACGCTTCGGGGGTGTATTCATTATTTTAATAAAGCAATATAGAAGTTCGCAATGATAAAAAACATGCAAAAATCTTATGTTTTGAAGGGTAGACCTTAACTGTCATTCTTGTCAGAAAAAAACCACTTTTTGTTGGCCACACTGACCTGACAAATAATTTTTAGGTCGTCTGTAACAGTTGTGACAGAAGAACTGAAAAAACCTGAAGTGTAAGTAATAATTGATGGGCAAATTATTATCTAATAAATGAAAAAGCAGTACGTCATTAACGGAATAAGTATACAGGGTGGCCCAACAATAATTTCCGTTTTATTTTTATATTTCAGCAATATTCCGCGTAGCATTTACATAGCAGTGCCATTGGTAACAATTTTATACGTTTTTATGAACATTTCCTACATGACTGTGTTAACCCCGTACGAAATGATTAGAGCCCAAGCAGTCGCAGTAACATTCGGCGAACGAATACTCGGAAGTTTTTCGGTGATTATTCCGATAGGAGTGGCTCTGAGTACGTTCGGTTGTGCACTTAGCTTACAATTCGGCGTAACGAGGTAAAAAAAATTGTCTGGTTCAATATTTTTAAATTAAATACATTATTTTTAGAGTCTGTTACGTTTCTGGACAAGACGGATTTATGCTGGAAAGTTTATCTTATGTACACTATAAAAAATTAACGCCGTCACCAGCTGTCGTTCTTCAAGGTTTTATATCGTTTCTGTTCATTTCTACAGGGGAAATTTTAGAATTGATCGAATTTGCAAGTTTTTTGATTTGGTTCTTTTACGGTGTAGCTATGGTTTCGTTGATTGTTATGCGATCGACAATGAAGAACGCTAAAAGGCCTTATAAAGTAATATGCTTGCTTTTAATAGAGGAGTTCAGTCTGAGGTCAGTGTGGCAAACAAAAAGTTTTTTTTTCTGACAAGAATGACAGTTGTCAGTGTGGCCAACAAAAAGTGTTTTTTTTTCTGACAAGAATGACAGTTAACGTCAGTGTGGCCAACAAAAAGTATTTTTTTTTGACAAGAATGACAGTTAAGGTCTACCATTCACAACATAAGATTTTTGCATATTTTTTATCATTGCGAACATCTATATTGCTTTATTTTATTGAAATAATGAATACACCCCCGAAGCCATTGCTGGGACTCTGCCCACTATAAAATTCTACCGGTCGCTTTCTACAGGGCCCGTATTCTTAAGGGACTAGTGAGAATCTCACCAATGAGATAAGTGTATTGCATGGTTGCCTGAAACATGAGAGTTTCAAATTTGTCGTATTTTTTAAAAAAATAGTGAGATCTGCAATATCACCGGACGAAATCCAATACGCATGTTTCTAAGCTTCTCACCAATTCTCGCCGCTTTTGGCGAGATTCTCTATCGGTCCGAACCATGAGAGATGGAATCTCTCTCGTTTCAGGCAACCCGTAATGCATCAATCTCATTGGTGAGATTCTCACTAGTCCCTTAAGAATACGGGCCCAGGAGTCGACAGCAATCAAGAATCTCACTCTGTATTCTGTCGACAACTCTTCTTTTATTTCTGACATTACCATCGAACTGTAGCTTTTATGTCAATGTTTCATAGTTCTCATTGTGGCTGTGCTACATTTTCTGTGATAATTTAAATTTTCGACGCGGGTAACCCTATGATAACTTTTATGTTTCTTGTGTCAAAGCCAATTGCGACTTGTTTTGATATTGTTATTGTATCTTTTGTGTCAAATGTCATAAATTTGAAAATATAACCTATAAAATTATATATATATATATATACAAACAGACAAATATTGAGGTAAGCAGCAATAATGAAGGAAAAGTACTCTTTTTAGATTTCCAAGCTTTCGTCGTAAATATTTATTTACATCTTCAGGGAACTACAAAAGTGAGTGATATAAGGTCAATCTCACTTATGACTTGACGATTCATGTTTGCTCTTAAAATCGTAAAAATCAAATGCCTTGAATGTAGACCTCAACTTAACTGTCATTCTTGTCAGAAAAAACCACTTTTTGTTGGCCACACTGACCTTAACTGTCATTATTGTTAAAAAAAACACTTTGTTGGTAACACTGACCTTAACTGTCATTCTTGTCAGAAAAAAACCACTTTTTGTTGGCCACACTGACCTTAACTGTCATTATTGTTGGAAAAAAAATACTTTGTTGGCAACACTGACCTTAAGTGTCATTCTTGTCAGAAAAAAACTTTTTGTTGGCCACACTGACCTTAGATTGAACTCTTCTATTTCCAAATTTTCGTTTCATTTGAACTACCGTTTAATTACAGAAAAAATGTTATTTAGATTTTTCATTTTTTTAAGGTACCCATAGTGATACCGGTTTTTATTTTGTTGGTAGCATTGTATTTATGTATCACCCCGATAATACTACAACCTTCTCCCAAATATTTGATGGCTCTCGGATTTATGTTGATCGGAGTTTTGATATACTATTTGTGCGTATATAAGAATATGCGCCCGAAATCCTTCCTAGGTAAAATATTCTCCCGTACATTTCAAGCACCCCTCGTAAACAAAACTTTTTTTATTTTTTTTAGAAGGATTCAACCGCTACATCCAATTTATATTTTTAGCAGTACCACCGGAAAAGAATTAAACTCCAATTAATTTTTTTTTAAAATACTTTATTGTTTTTAAATAAAGCTTAATTTAAAAATATTCACTTTCTTCGTCCGTTCCCAAACCCTCCTCGATATCCTCCTTAATCAATTGGTTGCTGTCGTATTCGAATGTATTTCCATCATTTGTGTCTTCGGACTCGCTGTCGACGATCTCAGATTTTATGTCTCTAGTGCAAGAAGCTTCATCTCCATGGGATATGCTGTAATTTTCGTTGTCCAAGTAAATGGCTAGAGGGTGGGTTAGAGGGTGACATCTGCTGCTGTATAATTGTGAGATTACACAGTCTGTGCAAAAGTCGATCGAGTGTGGACAAATTGTACAATTCCAACGAGTAGAGACTATGGGATCTGAGTTGCAGAAGTCGCACTGAAATTATTTACAAAAAAGTAGCCTCTATTTAATATCGATTAGATCAAAATAGAAAGTAGATTTTTGATGGAATACCTTAAAAATATCATGGATAATGAATGAAAGATACTGACTACTCTTTGTGGAAGGGCACTAAAGGGATAAAAAGGCCAACAGCACATAATCCACCTTTAAGAAAAGAAAATGGAACATGGGCTCGAAGCAATCAAGAAAAAAAGTTAGAACGTGTCGCGGGACACACGGTAGGAACTTTAGTTCCTTTTAAGCAAAAGTTATGTAATACATCTGACGTTATAGATAAACAATTTACATATTCCTCGGTGGTCGAGTAATAAGCAAACCAGACTCTCACGCGGTAGACCCGGGTTCGATTCCCCGGAATTCGGTCCCGCTACCTGCGGAAGGGACTACCTGTAACGGATTAAATTCGAAGTGTGGTCCCACCAGCGAAAATGCGATTTCGGAATTGGGTCCCGTGTTTTCCACCAGCTTTGCGCCAAATGAAATCGACAACCCACCATTTTAGTGGTGAGTAAAGTTGTCTTAACCGCAGAGTGTATAGCCATTTCAAAATCTGCGCGAATGGTTGAAGGAGAAAAATTTAAGTGGAATTCACTGCTCTTACTAATTAAATATCGAAATGCATGTTCGTACGTGATTTGTGATTTATCGGGTAAAAGAAAAAAAGCTAGTGGAGTATACACATTTTCGTGTAAGCCATGAAAACAAAAGACTTGAGTAAATGGCTTAGGGCAACTATAAAACGTACCATCAACGAAAACCATTTCAACAGAACATAAAAACTTCAAATTAGAAACCGTTGAGAAGCAAACTATTTTATTTTCTTGGTCATTAATTAATAGAAAATTTTCATTTGCAGTGGGTCGTAGAAAAAATATGCTGTTCGACTCGTGTGGATTGTCCATATCGCACTTAGACGATTGAGCACTCCGCCTACGGCGTCGTGCTCAAATTTCGTCCTAGTGAGATATGGCCATCATATCCACACTAGTTGCACAAACTACAATTTCTTTCAAAATATGCCCTTTTACATTTAAAAACAACCTGCCAAATGTCAAATCAATTTATCCATCCATTTTAAAGTTATCGAATGAAAACTTTCAAGTTTTCAAAATTTCAACACCCTGTATTTCGAAAAGTAAATGTGCGATCGTATTGAAATAAATTCCGAATAAAATAATTTAAATTTCTTCGAAATGAACGAAATGTCAAATGTGACATTTATACTTTTCGATCAGTTTAAAATATATTTTGCATTTTGGTGAAACTGTTCATTACTTTTCGATGTCTGAACGGTAAGTGAATCACTTACCGACGTGTTAAACTTAGAAACCAGTAAACACAACCTACCGTCCTGACAACCGATGCTGTAAATAAACAAAAAAGATCAATCGCGCCAAAAAAATTATGGAAATGATAGTAAAAATTTTTCCGAACTGCGAATACCAGCTTTGCATAGAATTTAATGTAGCATCGGTGGTTCAGTGGTAGAATGCTCGCCTTCCACGCGGGCGGCCCGGGTTCGAGAGAGAGACTCAGGAGAGAGCACAGGCACGCAAGCAAGGCACATAACGATGCAACGTAACATAACGTAACGGTCAGATCTTTTGCGTCGCGACCCCTGGTCGCTCAAACATAACCTGACGTAAATAACTAAAGTTCCAAAAACTGAGAGCACGGCAGGAATAAAGGATGATGACCAGTCAAAGAAAAAGGTAAATAGAAATAATGCCCAAACTAAAATTAAAAACACAAAAAGGAATGAAAGGCGTTAGCCATCAATCACACTAGGTACATGGAATGTCAGGACATTATTGATACCAGGCAAGCTGGAAGAAATTTCAAGAGAAATGAAAAAATACAATCTAGATATTCTAGCTCTACAAGAAATAAGATGGAGAGAGGAGGCTGCAATAGAGAAGAAAAACTACACATTCTACTATTCAGGAGAAAAGCATCAAGGACGAAATGGAACAGGATTTTTAGTAGCTCAAAGCCTTAGAAAGAAAATAATAGAATTTAAAGCAATTAATGTAAGACTCTTGTTGCATCCAGTTCGTGAAAAAATCCAAATCCAAAGCGTCGGTCACAGAACTGAGCCCTGGGGCCCTCCAATCTCCGTCCCATACCTTCTCCCCTAGTGTCCACTATCGCTCGCCCCGTCAGGTAGTCCTCTACTAGATTAACTAGCCCCTCCCCTACTCCAAGCTTTGTCAACGCGCTCAACACCGCCCGTTTACTGACATTGTTGAACGCGTTCCCCACGTCGAAGAACACAAGCAGGGCCAGTTTCTTATTCCTACCATTACACCCTGCCTAGCCCTTTGCACAAAGTCCACCACCCTGCTCAGCGCTGAGATGCATGACTTCCCTTCTACAAAAACCCATGCTGGTTTTCCCTAAAACCCCCATTCCTATCAACTTCCTCCTCAATTCTAACTTTTATTATCCCCTCCATCAATTTACCCAATCCACACAGCAGGCTGATGGGCCTGTAGTCTCCCGCCCGTTTCCCATCCCTACCCGTCTTCTTCACAAGGATCACCCTGGCCACCTTCCACCTTTCCGGAAACTCTTCCTCCCTCAATATCCTGTTAAACAGTTCCAAAAAGTATTCCCCATTGTCATCCAACAGCCTCTTCACCATATCACCTCTCATGCCATCTATCCCTGGGGCTTTCCTTACCTTAATATTTCTCCCCCCCCTCCTCTATTTCCCACTTCTCTACCGACCTTATCCCTCTCATTTTCCCTATCTCCCTAGTATTCTGGGCTTCCCGAATTCTGCCCTCCCCACCTCCTTCCACCCCTGTAAACAATTTCTCTATAGTCTCTTTCTCCCAATCTTCCTCTATTACCACGTTCCTCTTTTCACCGCTATCTCATACGCCTTCCCCCATGGGTTGTTTTCCAACTCCCCCAGTAACTCTTCCCACTTTCCCTCTCCACCCTGCGCTCCAGTTCCTTCTTCCTCTCCTTATATCCCACTCTTCCCTCCATCCCTACTTTCTCCCTCAACATTCGTCTTCGTTCCTTCTTACACTCCCGCCACAGACTCTCTATTTCCTCGTTCCACCAGTAATTAGCCCTCCATTTGCGCCTATTACTTCTTTTTCCTTCTCTCCTGCAGCCCTGTATCAGATCATACAGTTTCTCTACATCATGCCCAAGTCCCCTAACTATCTCCTCCCTTAATTTCTTCCTTCCATCCCCACTCTTCCACCAATTCCTTTCTCCCTCCTCTTATATTCGTCTCCACATACCTATGTAAACTCAAGCTTTCCTCATCCTCCAGTACCCTCCAACTACTCACTCTTTCCCCCCAGCCATTAATCACACGCTGTTATGTCAATAAATGATGAGCCCTCGTCACCCCTCACGAAGGTGGGCAACAGTCCATCATTCAGCACCTCCAATCCGTTGGATGTCAATACTTCCTCCAGGATCTCTCCTCTCCTGTCCGTTTTTCTCCCTCCCCAGGCAGTATTCTTGACATTGAAGTCACCTGTCACCATTATTCTTACAACTCTCCTTTTCCCTTTAGACACCCTAAGATCTTCCTCCAGTCCTGTCATACTCCTCTCATATTCTGTACACCACCATGTCTCCAATTCGCACTACCACCCAACCGTTACCCTTCCTCACTTCATCCGCCCTCATTCCATCTCCCACCACTCTTATTCCTGCCTCTCCTGTATCATCCATTATCCAACCTTGCTTTCCCACATATCTCTAGCGTTCACCTCAGATCCACACACCAACCACATCCACTTACCTCCTACCAATTACCTCATCTAGAATATCATGTGCTACTCTGCATTTCCCTAAATTTATTTGTAGGTTATTCAGATAGTAGTCTTGAACCAATATTTGAACATCAGACTGAAACTGATGTTACGAGCGATATCTTTGAAATTGAAACGCCAGCGTCCAGTCATCTCGAACATGCTATTACAACCAAGAGTATCACAGGGACCAAATTATGAGTATCGTTGTAGGAAGTATAATAAAACCTGTGGAGACAACAACCATAATTCCATCAAAAAACTCACCTACTGCCCTTACATCCCATCTTTAATGCTAACCTAACCTAACTAAATTGTATCTCAGAGTATTACGAAAATAAAGAAAAAAAAAATCTACCTTAAACCCCGTATGCTGATAACTATTCTCACTTTGTATCTCCCTTAATTTCTCAGTTTTCACTCTTTTCAACAGCTGCATTTTTAATTCGGCGTTGCTTTTTCCCGTAATTTCGTGTGTGCTGTAATAATCTGTTTCTAATAAATAATTTGAAGGTGTCGATTCTCCAGACGGATTGGAATTGAAACTTGGACCTGGAATGTTATCTAGTTCGTTCATTGTAACGGGTGGATCGAATTTCGGGAAGAAAGTTGTTGGTTTCCATAAGTATTGATTGTAGCGTTGGTGTTTGTGTGAAAATGCTTTCTAAAAATATTTAATGAGCAAATTGTGTGTATATGAAGTAAAAAAGTACCTTTCGTTTATCTATATTTTTTGGTAGTCTGCCTGGTATAGGTAAACCAGCTTTATATAATTTTAAAAAGTATTTTTGAATCCTACTTGCTACTTGGGCTACTGATCTAGTGCCTAATTCATTTGCAATCTTCTGGAATCTTCTTCTTTCTATCATCTCTGGTGGGTATTTTATCAACAGTTCTTCTAGTTTCTTTTGTTCTTCTGCAGACCAATTCTGGAATGTCATATTTAACTTTAAAAGCAAAAATCGTTTATACAACTAACATTATAATTTTCATTTTTAGATTTATCTCGTTCCTTTTTTAATTCCTCTTCGATTTTATTGTCATTACTAGTTCCTGCATGTGAATAAATCAACTTCAATTGATTTTCTGGAATTTTAACATTATAGTTGTCAAAATTTATAACGGGTATCTAAAAGAGTAACTTATTTAACGATATAAACTGTTTAAAATAAATACCTACCTTTGGTAGTTCCGCTATTTCAGGCAGCTGAATACCCGGATCTTCGCCGTTATTTATTTTTTGTAGAACATCATCTGCGGTCTCTAAAACGTTTTTTCTTATTTCAACCACTTTATTGTAATCCTACAAATTCAAAAAACACCAATACTGAATGAAAGTACACATAACAACAATAATTCTTACCTTTATTAGTTTTTCGCGTTGTGCTGTAAGAACAACTAATGTTTTAAGAACGTCACAATAATCTTTGTTCCCTCTTAAAGCTAAATGATCTGATTCGAAGAAAAAACAATCATCATCGTCGGTGTTGAAAGGAGAATTCATCACTTTAATGTAATAAAAATATTTAAAAAACGAAGTATTAATTATTAGTTCAAATTACAAGAAGATAAAAGCATTTGAGGTTGGGTAATCAACTGACAGTGACAGTTGACAAAGCATGTGCCAAGAGAAATAATTCTATGGTCTCCTTATACCGCGCCATCTATGCGCGAGGCTACAAGGTGTCCTCCGTGTAACGTGTAATACTGGTTGCGAACTAGATTGGGGCAGAGAGTTTGGGTAGATGGGACACGTATATCATTTATATGTATCTATAATCATTTTGAATTGAAACTCTAAATTGGTCCGAAAGTCAAAATTTTCCCATAACGAAGTAAATTGCATATTGTTAAGAAGGTTATGTCAAATTGTTTATATATCTATGGTCAAATTCGATAATACAAATTTGGAAGTGTAGACTTTTGCAGATTGAAGGGGGGGAGGGGCCCCTAATGGGGGGGGGCTTAATTGAAGATAAAGGAGTTCTGTTTTAACGGAATATAGTGAAAAACTTCGTCTTCTTCCTGACAGAACCTGCATAGGCTGTCATCTGCTAGGCCAATTGTGTGCATATGTTTCCTCAGCCTACAATGTCCGGTGAGCATTCCCACTATCATTCTCATAGTTTCCCGACTTTGACATAGTAGGTCGAGTGACAGTTTGGCCGAAGGGTTTTTAAAGAATAATTTAGCGTGCCTTTGTCCTGGGGTTTCATACCACCAGCGCAACGCCTGGTTGTTTATCCATTTGTGGATGATCTTTACTTAGGACATTTAGCAATTCCACAGGAAGGTTCTGGCCCTATCATGACCTCCGTTGCTCCCTGCTTGGCTGATTCATCGACCTTTTCATTGCCTCTTATTCCTTGCTGACCTGGTACTCAGGCTAGGGTCACTATTATGACCACCTAGTCTGTTAAGGGGCCTTGCGACACTCCCACACCAGATTTGATGTTATCCGATATCAGCGTATCTCCTTTAATGCTGCTTGGCTGTCGGAGTAGATGACGATTATTTGGTTATCCACCTCCCGTCTCATTAACTCTTCTGCACAGCATTGCACCGTCATTACCTCTGCCTGAAAGACAGTAGTATGTTTCCCTAGGCTTAGAGAGATCGCGATCTTCTCTTTTGTACCCCATATATTCCGGATCCTACTACAGAGTCTGTTTTAGAGCCATTGTACCATCGACTGCAGTTGAGATTCGCTGTTATAGGAGGCCCTGCTTCCCAGTCCTTTCTATCTGGAATATAAACTGTATATTCGTTTTTAAAACTATATTGTGGGGTAATCTGATTCATTGGCATTCCCAGTATTGGATCTGCCTTTATTTCTTCATATTGCTTTCCTACCGTGCTCTTGACTTATCGGAGGAGGTCCCTGTAATAATCTGTGACCAACAGATCTTGCATTTCTCTGAATGAAGTTATACAGAATCGTATATTATATGTCGGAACTATCAAATAATTCATATCAGGAAAATTAAATGTTAAAAAGTGCTGTATGAAATCGGTTGCAATCTGACCAATCAGAGGTCTACAAAGTTGCCTATTTAAATATAAATTACTGGTTTTTAAATGAGGTATAATATTTTTGTTGATATTATATTGTGTCCATAAGTTAGGTATTCTGTGGACAGAAATATACAGTGCTTTTCAGATAAAAGTATCCACCTTTAATAACT
>CAJUYH010003340.1:0-33162 GCA_910591685.1 Galerucella tenella | reverse complement strand
GTAATTTTCATTGTGAGGTTTCCTAGGGGGTAGGCCAGGGCCTAACAAGTGTAAAACTTATCCACCAAATCACATTGTATTATATATAGGAAACAATTATCCTATACATCTAAAGAATTTCAATTGGTATGGTTTGGCAGGAATCCAGAATAGAAAACGTGGGTGAAGGAAGTTCCGGGTGATAATTGTAATTTTCATTGTGAGGTTTCCTAATGAACCTTAGTTTGTGGTCGGTCGGAAATTGAAAGGCATTCCTTAAACAAAACTCATATAAAAAAATTTGCGGGTGTTGAATTTTAATCGCGAAACCAATAAAATTGTGTTGTCATCGTCTTCATCGACCGAGACAGACCCAATCGGCCCATTGTCGCTGTTGGACGAACAATTTGATTTCAACGATGCGGGTAAAAATTTCAAAAATTAGATTAGCTGCTTTTTTTGCCGAACATAATATTCCCATTTTCGTCGCGTCTGAATTACTTGATGTCGTGAAGCAAACAGGTCGTGAATCCGGTGTGTTACAGGCTATGTCCTTGAGGAAAACAAAATGTATGCAGATTATTAATAAAGTAGTTTGTCATAGAGAAACAGACCGAATTTCAAATGATTTAAAAAAAATAGATTTTGAGTTTATGCAGATGAAACGTCAGATTTGACAAATGATAAATGGATATCATTAATGGTTCGATAAGTAGAACCAAGTAGTCTGCGCGTCAGATGCGAATTATTAAAAATGATAAATTTAAATGCATCGGATTGCAGCGCGAATGACATTTCCAAAGCATTTAAAAATGAATTAAAAACTAAAGGCATTCCCTCAAATTTAATCATCGGCCTCGGTTGAGATAACGCGCCTGTGATGATAGGTAGGAATTCATCTTTTAAATCAAATTTGCTCGACTCGAACCCGCATCTCATTACTCGCTCATGCGTGTGTCATTCCGCAGCAGTAGCTACAAACGATGCATGTCAGGTAATTCCTGAAGATTGAGACCATTTTATGTGGAGTCTTCCGTCTTTCATTTCAAGCAGTCCAAAAAGAACTGCCATTTTTCCGCCCTTTTTCCGCCCGGCGAAACATGTTGGCTTTCGCGTTATAAGTGCATCGAGCAGATTTGAAAAAATTGGAACACGTTAGAGAAGTATTTAATTGTGGAATCATTTGAAAAAGTCCGGCATGCAAATCATTTCCTCGAAATATTAAAAAAAACCATCAACAAAAGTTTATCTTTTGTTTTTAGAATCCATACTGAATCAATTTAATCAATTCAACGCAAGTTTTCAGGCGCGAACATCACTTATTTATGAATTGTAACCTGCGTCCCTAGAACTACTTTTATGGTTTCTTCGTAAATATCTGAAACCCAAATTATTCACAGAATCAAATGTATACGCGAATACAATAAAAAATTTAGATTTTAGCGATTCAAATAGTCACCTTCCACTGAAAGAAATTGATTTTGGCGAAAAGTGCATGAAATATTTACGCATCGAAATAAATGAAATTGATGTTGACGCGATCAAAAAGATCTGTTTGAAATTTTACGTTAGAACTAGTATTCAAATACGCAACTGTCTTCCAGTAGATGATGTCTTTTTAAAAAATGTAACAGTATTTGAAAGCAAAACTGCATGGTTTGACGCGGATCTTGATACGTCGGTAGTAATAATAATTCAAGTCAATGAAAAAGTAGGCGGATTGGTTGCGAATCAATTAATTCGTCATGAGTGGACAGATTTATTTAATGTTTGTCCGGAAGTTACATGCTGATTGGTCCAATTTAGATTTTGATAAGATGTGGATTCGAATCTTGAGTCGGTATCCGAATTTAAAAGTGTTCGCGAATATTTTGAGAATTCTTCCACATTCCAATGCCGAGGCGGAACGCGGTTTTTCTCTTATATCGGACGTAAAAACCAAGAAGCGTTGTAATATGTCGGCTGAAACTTTAAATTCAATTTGTCTAATAAAGACCACGTTGAAAAATTTCGGTAATACTGTTCATACTATGTCAGTAACTCGGGAGCATTTAAATTTAATAAACACAGATATTTACGATCAGCCTCAAGCAGATTGTAAAAGCAGCCTCACATTATTTGCAGCAACAGACCATGCCGATTAGTTTTATAATTTTGAAGTTTGTATTATATGTAAATAGAAAAGGTAAGTGGTTTTAGTAGGTAAAACTCCTGCAGACTGTAGAATACGAGCTCTGCAGCGTCTAAGAAGATGTGCGCCTTCCCTCGGAAAAAAAACAAAAAAAAAAGATTCCCCATTACAAATATATACATTGGTACGTCCTGGCTGCACCGAGCGGTTGAGTGCGGAACTGCATTCTATAACAAATACAAGATCAATTTAAATTGAGATTATAGAAGTGCGAAAAGGTAGAGGAATCGTTGCCGGTCACGACTAAACGCAGCTGAGGTACTGGAGATGCGAAGTGTGATTGGTTTATGGTCGAGAACGATGGTATTATTATAACGATAATGTTTATTCAGTAATGTTGATAACATATGGAATACAATTGCTTCACAAAGTGTCGTCGTTGCTTGAATTTATTATGTGGTAACTTTCACTTATTTGTCGCACTGTCGATAATGTTCAAATAACAGAATGTATTAGGTCCAGAACTTTGCTCCCGCCGTTTTTCTTTAATTTGAAGCTTTATTATAAAAACATGGTTATACACATTAAGTTTATTATACACATTAAAATATTGTCCATTGCTGGCCACCACTTTGTCCCATTTTTCAGACACCATCCGAATCCTATGGTGAAAAAATTCCTCTTCTTTTGATGAGATTCATGTGTCAATCAAATTTTCAACTTCTTCATAAGAATCAAAGTGCTGGTCAGCCAGGCCACGGGCCATTGAGCGAAACAAGTGGTATCAGATGGAGCACCATCTGGAGAGTACGGTGGGTGAGATAAAATTTCCCATTTTAATATTTCAAGATATTTTTTATCCACTTTCGCAACGTGAGGTCTAGCATTGTCATGTTGTAAAATCACCTTATCGTGTCTCTCGCTGTATGGCGACCGTTTATCTTTCAATGCGCGGCTCAGATGCATCAATTGTGTTCGATGACGCTCACCTGTGATTGTTTCAGCCGGTTTTAGAAGCTCATAATAAATTACGCCGAGCTGATCCCACCAAATGCAAAGCATGACCTTGGAGCCATGGATATTCGGTCGAGGTGTTGACGTAGCAGTATGACCGGCCAATCTGCATGATTTTCTGCGCTTGGAGTTATTGTAATGTATCCATTTTTTATCCCCGGCAACAATACGATGCAGAAATCCTTTCCGTTTTTGTCTATCCAGCAGCTGTTCACAAGCAAACAAACGCCGCTTGACGTCTCTTGGTTTCAGCTCGTAGGGCACCCAATATCCTTGTTTCTGGATCATTCCCAGATCTTTCAGGCGTTTCGAAATTGCTTACTAACTGAATCCCAATGATTCTGCTAATTCTTCTTGTGTTTGACACGAGTCTTCACGAAGAATCGCCTGCAATTCTGCATATTCAAAAACTTTTTCCTTTCCACCACTATGCCGGTCTTCGACAGCAAAATAACCATTCTTAAAACGTTGGAACCACTCCCGACACGTTCTGTCACTGATAGTGGATTCACCATTAGTGCTAAAGATAATCCGATGAACGGCAGCCCCAGATTTTTTTATGTTAAAATAAAAAAGTAATACTTCCCGCAAATGACGAGAATTCGGTTGAGATTCAGATATATTCAATTAAAAATAATGTTATGATGTAAACACAAATTAACTTATATCAACATAAGGTTATATTCACGAATGTCAAAACAAAATGTTCGACATCTGTAATTAATTTATTTCAACTACTACTAACTACTACAGCCATCTTTCGGAAAACGGTGGGAGCAAAGTTGTTGACCTAATATAAGAAATTGATTTTTCTTTCGACCGTTTACTGAATTCACGTTGACGATGGTGCATCGTAGTCTGAGACTGGACTGATAATGCATTAGAGCTCGGAGGGTTCCGAGGCTTCAGTAGCACTGAACTGATTTTTATCTTCGTATTCTGAACTTCGAACGGTGGAACTCACGAAGCCGAAAAAACTCTAGGAACTACTACTCTTTTGTATTCTTACTCTCAACTGCCTTTTGTTCTTAATACATAAGCTTATATAAGGAACCGTTCTGCTGGTGTTAAGGGGGAAGTTCCTTGAACTCTTAATTTTATTTGTTAATAGCTGATTAAACATTTTGCTGTGATGATGACTCGATTGAACTTATCCTGTGTTTGCATTTCTAAGGTTGATAGTCGGGTTTGTTGTGAAATATTATGTTGTTCGCATACGAAACGGTTTAATGGCTATTTGTGAATGTCACTGGGTTCCCATATTTCAAATCGCATTCCAATCTCGCAATATTTGATGCTAACGGTAACAGAGCAATGCACTGCTGATTTCCAGCTGGTGTCATTGACCGGTGTAGCTTGGTGTGTGAAATTAGAGTACTTATGAAAAAATGACGAATATTTGTTATAGTTCCGAAATGGGAGGGAAGATCGGACTAGGACCTAACAATATATTTGTTTGTTCATTTCATAACATAAAATATACTTATATAGTTTTTTTCTTGGGATAATTTGCCCTTTACTATGTTTTGTTGTTGAGATACGAAATGGATGAAATGTGAAATGCAAGAAATAAGGATATGATGTAAAAATAAAATGAACCAGATTTATGTAGAACATGTTTTAATTTTAAAAAATTCGTAAACTTAGAATGATTATTTTTTTTTATTTTCACTAGGGGAAATTGATTTTGGTAAGAAATGCAATGCATATTTACAGTCAGAAGTAGGCAAGAAATTTGATGCCGACGAGATTAGGAGAATGTGAAAAAAATGGGAAAAGAATGAGAAAAGAATGGTCCAATTTCGATTTCGATGTGATGTGGATTCAAATTGTGCAAGCTCACATTATCCAGCAGAAAATGCTGTTTAATTTTCATTATTTTTTAGGCTTTATTATTTGTTCATAAAAAAAGGCGGTGGTTTTCGCAGGTAGAGATTCTTCACACTGTAGAGTACGTGCTCTGCAGCGTCTAATGAAATTTTCACCTTCCCTTGAAAAAAAAAAAAAATCTGCATCTTAATATATATTTGTGTACATTTTTTATGATTAGTTTGACGCGAGAGATATCAATTTGGCATAAAACATAATTATATAGGTTATGACTGTGCAATATTCATATAATACTTATTTCACGAATTTCCTTTTTTCATTGGCCATTCTTTTACTTATTTTTCCCCGGTATATTTCGCTTTTTACTTTGCTTTGCCGTCGACAAACATGGATGGAATATGAACTACGACAAATAACAATATGGTGTAAAAAAAAAGTGAATCAGACGTACAGTCGTCTTGAGGAGTAGTATAGATAAATATATAACATACATCTGAGGAATCTCATTTTTTAATTACGTAAAACAGAGAACAAATGACAAAGAAATCTACTACTATTAATTTATTTCAAGAAGCAAAAACGTATATATTACTAGTGCGATTCGAACCCGTGAATGTGCTAACGTCACGCAAAAAGACTACCACATTTATCATAAACCATGTCCAACGCATTTATCATAAACCATGTAGTGAGAAGAAATACTTAAGTTGTTACCGCATTTACATATAGCTTGAATATTACTTGGACATTGTTTCCATATAGCTTGCGTTATGACTTGGGTATAAATAGCCAATACCCAATTCTTACATTCATACAAATATATTTTTTTTATTAAAATATTTATACATTTATACAATTGTTTATATTCTCTCGTTCTTTTCCGAGTGATGGAAGGGCCGTCTACGTTGTATTTTTGCGCCCCGCTTGGGGAGTGTGGCGGCTCCGTTGACTGTATCGTTTCAGCTACAGCCTCATCCACGCGACCACGAGCGGTGCTAACAGCGTCAAGTACCACCATCAAGCCACGAGCAGCGCCAGCCGCGGAAACAACAACTTCGGCCACGAAACCAGAGTTGCCAGACGGAGATAAATTTACCTCCCCCGCCATGCGGTCACTAATCGTGCGAGTAGCGCGTCCGTGTAAGCCACTGGCGCTCCCCAAGCGGGGCGCAAAAATACAACGCAGATGGCACCTCCATCACTCGACAAAAAAGGCGTGAAAATGAACATTTGTAGAAATGTATAAATATTTTAATAAAATAAAATATATTTGTATGAATGTAGGAATTAGGTATTGCCTATTTATACCCAACTCATAACGCAAGCTGTATCCAATAAATGTTTAAATAATATCTAAGCTATATATAAATGCGGTCATGAGTTAAATAATTCTTCTCACTTTATGTTTTATGATAATTGCGTTGACGTATTGGTAATGTCTTTGAATGACGTTAGCGCTTTCACGGGTTTGAATACGCCGCTACGGATATATATTTTTTTTCTTCGTTAAATAAATTAATAGTAACAGATTTTTCTTTCATTTTATCTTGGTTTTACGTAATTTGAAAATTATGTTTCTCAGATGTAATTCATATTTCATCCATTCTGTTTCTCAGTGACAAAGCAAAATAAAAAGCGGAATATACAGAGGAAAAAAAAATTTAGGCAAGTAGACTTGCCCGGTACTTTTCATCACTATTGTTATTTGATCGTATAAATCATTTCAATAATAATACAATGAATAAATAAATCAATATTTATCCATTCATTTATTTATCTGGAAATAAACATTGAAAAAGTCATATCGAATTATGTCGTTACCATTTATAGCCCCCTCGATATCCAATCTATGTACAAATTTCTTGTATTTGTCCAAATATATATAATTTCCAAATCCAAATCCAAATAAAAACAGAATAAATATAATTCTTCCGCTATGTTTATTATAAAATCTTCAATATTATAGTATTATATTTTTAATTACATATTAATAAAATTGAGAAAAGAAAAAAAAATCTCATATTCGTAGGCTTTGAACATTTGACATTCCACGCACTACTAAAGACGACTAACGATACGTCATTAAATTCAGTGATAATAAAGTGGGGAAGGAAATATTTAAGCTTTTAGAGTACTTACAAATAACTTTGGCATTTGGGATTATTTACATATCGCTTAGGTATTATTTAGGATCTTACTAATTAATAATTAAATATCCATGAATTCATATATCAGCAAATATATAAATATATTGTCACATAAAATTTTTCGAACAATTATTTTTTTTCGCGCGAGTTCCAGGCTGAATGACGGATGCGCCACCTGTATATAGTTTCGGCATGAAGTTTGGTGAGCGCCAATGGCTCACACGTACATGCTGTCCTCATCTAGCATTGGTATCAGAGTACCATATGGAGGGGGCAAAAATCTACCTCCGGCTGGCAACTCTGGTACTGACCAGTGTCCTGACACCGGTCATGAATTAATAAATTTCGATATTATAGGATTTTGTATCTTTTCGGAGCGATAATGAAATGCCCTGAATCTACAGCGGCAATTGACAGAATTCAACACAATTCATTGTAGATTGACTACGGACATTCGGTATAATATATCTGTGGTACTAAGGCAAAACCCGATATGTCATATGCGATACTGTGTTAACATATCGAGTTTTGCCTTAGTACCACAGGTATATGATATGTAGACATAACTATTGATATAAAAAATTATTTTATGTACACATACTTTGCTAACACTCAACCTTAACAATATCTAATATGTAAAATATTTTAGGTTATTTTATGCAATATAAATTAAAAATTTTTTTTTTACATCACGTTTACATTATACAGGAATAATACATATTTACAAGAAATAATATAAAGATAGGTAAAGTTAATTTTTTTGTCCTTCCTTATCCTAAAGAAATGTCATTGTCATACATTTCCTCTTTTTATATTCACTCTTCAATTGGTAAAAGTATTCCATACATGTTTGGTGGTATTTTCCATTTCGTTTGTAATTGTATTGCGTGCGGTTTTATTATCAGACTTGCGGACCCACACATTTTAACTAGCGGTCTTGTGAAATGAACACTCAGTCACGAAAATGATGGAAAATATGAGTTGTTTTATGTACAAAACAGAAAAAATATTCATTTTTTTAACTTCACTTACCCGTAGACTTGTAAGTAAAGAAAGTTCACTAATCTTCGGTTGAATTGTATTCTTGTGAGCTCATAAGACCTGAATATAGCATGGATCATCAAGACACATTTGAATATTCTTTTAATGATATTCATGATTTCAGCATTTTTTCCCATAAATAATCTGCAAGAGAGCAATATCAAATTATAAAAATTGATACATTTATATATTACGTTAAAGAATATAACGAACCGGTTGTATCATTAGAATATTTTTCAATGTTATTTACGATATATATAACAAGTAAAATAATATTTACTATCGCTACGGCTTTCATTTGGCAACTCCCATTTGCTGTGCTGTTTTGGCTTTGTGTGCTGCAGTTACCTTTGCGTTTATAAATCTGTGGTTCATATTTTTGCAGGCTTCTAATATGAATGTTTGGGCAAGCTCTCGCAACATGATGTCCTGCGTCAGATTTTCATGCTCGGTGTATGTAATCCAATTCATACAGCAGTGAATAAGGATTTGTTTTATGCACACTTGCTTAATATTTAATATATGCAAGTGAGGCCTGACAACTCGTTTGAAAATGATGTATGCTTGTTGAACAGTTTCTATCAATCGAGATGATGGCTCAGCCGTAGAGTTGCTAAATGTTTCCAAGCATTTTTTACAATTGATCTGCTTGAATATCCCGTTGACTACAAATTCAGAGACAGTGGTAAATGAACAGACGATATTTTCATGTGCCGGAATGTCCGTATCTTCAGGCTCTTCAATATGAATAACATTGTCGATGTTATCTCCATCGCCGAAATGAGCATTTGTATGCTCCACAATGACAGGTCTCGATTGAATATTTGAAGTATCATCTATCGTCAAATAGTAATCTTTTAAATCTGTCAAAATATGGCCTCTGTCGTTCTCGCAGTTTCCACCTATCATGGCTCGTTAGACGATTAATTACAGTAGTCGCAATTTTTCGATATCTTATATTCGACTTGTGACATGAACTCTGCTGTGTTCCTATATTTGTTGCCTTATCGATATCTACGATAAAATTATACTTTTAATAAATATTGCATATATTATATAAAAAAATTTAGGCAAGTAGACTTGCCCGGCACTCTTCATCACCATTGTTGTTTGATCGTATAAATCATTTAAATAATAATACCATAATTGAATTTTTTAATTTATAAAAATTTGCGATCCAAATAAATGAGTGTTTGAATTAAATTATTGGGTTACTTAAATGGTCATGTGCCTGTTTTGGTATTTTCATCGATGAAAAGGGATTCTCGGAAGTACAAAACTCTAGCAAGGTTTGTTGAGATCGGTGACGCGTTACGCGTCATCAGAATGCAATGTACGTACTTTTATATGTAATTTGCCCACAATAGATAAAAACGTCATTTTCTCACGACATAAACGTCCGATCGAAATGAGACATAGCAACTTATCATCCCCCGAACATTCTTATGCTATGGCCAAGATTTCAGACTTTTTTATCAAGCCACTCCTGAGATCACGTGGCTTCTATTTTTATTGCATGTGTTACCTCAATAAAAAACACATATTTGTTATCTCCGGTCAAACTGAAAGTCATATCGAATTATGACGTCACCATTTATAACCCCCCCGATACCCTAATGCTGTGTACGAATTTTCAGATCTTTTGGACCAGCCACTCCTGAGATCACGTGGCTTCTATGTTTTTCGTCACATAAATTCTATAGAATATGCATATTTCGTTCGAAAACGCATAAAATTGTTATTGTACGGCGAACGGGAAGTCGAAACAAAATTTAACATAACAATTTATTGTTTGCTCGATAACAATTACCTCCTTATAAATTTTCAATTTGTTTGCTCTAGCAGTTTTCGAGATACTTCCCCTATATAAATAAAATATTCGTCCATCCGCCCGCTGAAAAACACGTTTTTCATCTATGTAACCTTCAAAAACATGAAATTTTTTTTTTATATTATTCAAGGAGGCAATTCATTGAACATTAATATTAAGTTTTTTTATCCGTTATTCCAATTATTATTGTTGAAAAATGCGATTACATGCGTTACTTTGACGTTTTCAAATCGGACGAAACCAATACTTTCTTATCACTAAGTGATGAAAAGTAAAAAAGGCATAAATACATACAATAAAAAGACGTAAATAAATATGTTACACTCACCCATTGGTTCTGGCAAACCGGTCAATATCTCATTATTGAGTGAAGAACTCCTCTCGTCAAAAATAGTTGGAATAGCATTTTTCTTTGTACGTTGTTACGTCGCACGTGTAATGAACACGATGAAAACGGAAAAGCTTCCGTTAATTCCAAATTGTAACAATTAGTGGTAATATTTTTATTTTCGGGTTTATTCGTAGTTAGTACTTATGCCGAACGAGCGTGTTGACGAAGGTGACGTAGATAGCACTTGTGATCGTGTAGGCGCAGGGACGTAGGTAGTTGGGGATCCTATTTGCCTCTGCTATACGCAGTTGGAAAAATTGCGGAATTTCTAGTTGAGGGGAAATATTTGGGTCGGTGTTCGTGAAGTCACTTTAACTCATTCACCTATATTTATTTGTATTTATTGTAAAAAAGGCATCGACGAAAAAATAGATTATTTAACATGATTTACTCAGAATTTCAATTAGACAAATATAATTTCGCAAAACAATTTTCGTTTAACCAATTTTATATTTCACATAATTATTAGACAATGGGAGCTGCGTATCGAAACTGGCGAAAGCGAATTTTTCAGCGAAGATAGAAAGTGAAAACATTTCGTCACTCGAAATCATTACAAATTTCGAGTGACGATCTGAACTGCTCTAGGAAGCGGATTGAACTGTCCTTGGTGACGGATTTGACTCCACTCTCTTCTCCAAAAGGAGAAGGAAGAGAGCGAAAAAGAAAAAGAAGTCAACGTTTATTCAATGTAATGGATACATTTTATTGACACGATAAACGCTGACTTCGTAAATGATTGTTCCGCGAATTGTATTGGCGAAGTCGCTCTCACCGGCTTCGATATCGCTAGGCACGGTGATATTAAATAATTACAACAAAAGGAATTCTACGAACTAATGTTTATGAATTAATTAGATACTTTGGAACGCGTGTGAAATAAACGAGAGGAAGACGGATGGAGTGCAAGGGGGAATCGAAGTGCAGACGTAACAATACATATACATTATTTCCACAGAACATGTAACGTCAAGGAACGCGACCAATGTATATCTTTACGAATTATAAACCTAAAACATCAAACGAACTCATGTATACCGAATTAATTATAGAATTAAATAAATAAGTAATAGTAATTATAAGTAATCAACACAGATAATTATCAATAAAAATTAATAACCAATAAACACACGAATTTATGTTCAAATAATGAATTAATGATTAACACCAACACATGAATTGACTCACGTATGCATTTACGCCGCCAAGTCAATTCAATTACACAAACGATACAAGTAACTGCAATAGATCATATGAACAACCATAATGGATAACTACTCAATGCATAAGCATAAAAACCGCATAAGTAACAAATGACTAATACTCATATCAACCAAAAAACAGGAAACGACACATCTAAAATACACATACGATAAACAACAAAATTTCATGCAGCTGAACCAACAGCATTCCGAAATAAATAAATAAGTTAAGACATAGAACGATGTAAGTTATTTGAACAAGCAAATGTAGCGAGATCTCAAAATTATTGATAATCATAAAAACAACAAGAAATTCTAAGTAATGATCACGCGATACGCGACATCGATCGTCTTCGCACGATATCACAAGGGTCTCACCCCATATCACATAACGATAAGGAATGTCGCGAGCGTGGAGAAAACTATGAGTAATAACTCCCACCAAATCGAGACGCATCAGATGACGTGTTAACTAAGCTTATAAAATAGCTATAAAACATGGAAAAGGCACTTCTATTACAACATCAGTTTCGTCGACATCTCCGATAATCTCAATCGAGCGAATCAGAATCTCACGTCAAAATCTTAAGTTCAATTGAGAATATTTTGAAAGACCAGTCATTAGTCTTCATAGAATCGAGTAATTGCGAATCTCAAAGCAATTGCGAATCGCAAAAGTAACAATATCAGTTATAAGATACAATCAAACAAAACGCCAGTAATTGAAGTAGAAGTAATAATAGTCATAAGTGAACAACAGTGTAAGTGTCATTGTGTAAACAACCAACCGTTTATTAACTTTTAAATAAAAGAGCAACGATTGATTTGACAATAAATCTCCAAGTGTCTCAGTTAATTCAACCGCGTATAGCAGCGGCGATTATCCGAACTACCCTTATTGAAGAGCTGTGGGTGACGGTCGGTAAGCGAACTGAGGAATCCGAAACAAGACTCGCAAAAGGGCAAGTGACATCTGCCGATCTACGGCTCAATTCGCTCTAACTCCGAAGGTACATGCGACCTCTCCCGCAGGACGCAAAATACATCAAAAAAATTTTATGTCAATATTTTATGTCTGCATATATTATATATTAAACTGAATGTTCGTAGTGAATTTGTAATGAATTGTGTTGAATTCTGTTAATTGATGTTATAGCATTGCATCATCGTTCCGAAAATATACGAAATATGTTGTCGTTGAAACTTATTTATTCATGATAAAATATCGATCTTTCAACCGTTGATAAAGCAGGAGTTTACAATTTGTGTTTATACTATTGGCAACGAATAGCAGGGACTAAGTATAATTTTGATATTGGCTACATTTTTCACCAAAAATTGTGATTTTCCCCAATCACAGCCGGTGCAAATAAGACACATTTTCTTAGCACAGAGATCATTGTCAGTGTCACGCCACAGGTGCAGGCATTAATTTTTTTTTATTTTGCATACAGGGATACTGTATATTTACATCCATCCATAACAAATCTTTATTTTGGAATAATACGTATAAGTGTATGTGTATATATATGCATATATAATCTTTAACACTGCTTTTCACTGTATTTTGGCGAAGTGTTGGAATAGTACTAGTGTAAAATTACATTTATAACAATCAACTATCATCGCTGTTTCTAAATAAACACTATACTTTATGTTTGTGCCCGGAAAATGGAGCAGGTAATGCAACTTTTCAGGCTACTTATATTACCTGGAACGCTGATGCAGTTTATCTTTGTTAAATCGTATTTTTGTAGAATCTTCATTTACAAATCGATCAGGCGTGTAATACTGCCGAGGCATTCACCAAGTTATATTACCAAAGTTTAGACCAAAAACGATACGTGAGTAAATCGTGATTAAGAAATGCGCAACAATCATTTACATATTGTCACATTGCTTCATAAACATAATTAAAATGATATGTGTATATATATACTGTATTAATATCATAGCATATTTCACGTTTATACTTGGACACCGGCACTTTAATTTGGAACGGAAATGATGTGCAAGGGAAGGAACAAATACAAAAATTCTGGATTGATCTTCCAGTTTCTCAGCATTTTATTTCGACACTCGACGCTCAACCTATTACTGGTAAATTTTCTCTGCATAAAAAATAGTGATAATATTGATAAACCAATGTAAGTAACGTAAACTTTTATTGTGTAGGCGCTGCAGTTGCTGATCAACTAACGTTTCTCGTGAAAGTAAGTGGTCAAGTGAAATACCAGGACAAAGTATCGAAGCCATTTAATCAAACATTTCTTATCGCTGCCATGGGCGAGAAATGGAAAATAGTTAGTGATTGTTTCAGAATGCAAGAATCATTAGATAATACTAACTAATATTATACATAAATATTAAATTGTGTTTATAAACACTTTTCCTCCTTTTCAGTTTCCTTTATATAAATATTTACACTATTAATAACACTAAATATAAGTGCAAAATTCAATTGTCTCATGTATACATAGTAGGTATAATTACCATGCACTTTTTCATCCCTCACATCACCATTGGTTGAATTTTGCATTATTTTCATACATTACCTAGATTCCATTTTTGATGGAAAAGTCATCGATTTATTGAATTCGAATTACATTTTGCAAACAATAAATGAGTACTATTTGAACTATAAAAATACTGACATATTTTTATTTGATATTTAGTAATGTATGTTAGAGTATTGCTAGCGTCACGCAACTTATGAATTCAGACTTCAAAATTCTCGTGTAAATCAAATTTCATAACGATATAGCTCCTTCATATTAGTGGCAATACACCCATTGATGCCAGGCCGTGGTAGATGATTTCCCCCTCCATATGCCACTCGGACACCACTATTACATGAGGACAGCATGTACATGTGAGCCATTGACGCTCGCCAAACTTCATGCCGAAACTATATGCAGGTGGTGCATCCGTCATTCAGCCGAGAACTCGCGCGAAAAATTTGATGTGACAATATATTTATATATTTGCTGACATATCAATTTATGATTATTTAATTATTGACTAGTAAGATCCCAAATAATACCTAAGCGATATGTAAGTGATCTCCAATGCCCAAGTTATTTATAAGTACGGTAAGAGCTTAAATATTTCCTTCTTTTCATTATTTACACTACATTTAATGGTTTATCTGTAGCCGTCTTTGCTGAGGATCGGAAGGTTAAACGTTCGGAACCTCCCTACAAGAAATATTTTATTTTTGTTTTTTGTTTTTTTAATTTCAGTAATGTGTAATTAAAAATATAATACTATAATATTGAAGATTTTATTAAAAAACAGAGAGGAAGAATTTTATATTTGGACGAATACAAGCCCTTTTATGCATCGAATTGTTATGTTTACGGTATGATGACGATTATGCACACTGCAGGCTGCAGGGGGATTATAATTTTATTTTTGGAATATTTCAGAAACAGTACATCATAGTAAAAAATGCCATAGCAACTTTTTTGTAAACAGGAAAATTCTCAATAAGATAGGTAGATTTCAATCGAACGTTTAATAGAAAATGCTGAAAATAGTGTTGCCATAATCTAGTCTGACCCCTTACCGTTTCACCTGACGAATTTAAGACAACGATATTCATAATCTACGCCCCAAAAAACCTAAAATCTAGTGGTCTAGACAAATAGATTTTTTATACAGACCCATAGTAGAGCAGTCCGAGCAATGGTTTTGAGTATATTATTGATACGTCAATCAAATTATTTGTGAATTCTTGTTGTCACTATTGAGTTGAAAATGGTTCATCACACAAATCAAGACAAATTGAATATGGTTTTCATCTATGGAGATTGTCGTCGGAATGCTATACAAGCTGTGCGGTGCTATCAAGCTCGGTTTTCGAATAGACCAACGCCGCAATTTATTTTTGTTTTCATTTCAACCCCCATTTTGTATGATTTTTTAAAAATAATAAATGTTTACATTTGATAAAATTTAAGAATTCTCGTTATTGAATCAGAATTAAATTATTGTCCTATCTCTAAGAGAAACATTGCCGAATGTCAATAACGGGAATTATTTTAGATAGGTAGTTAATACCCTAATTTTTGTTTTAAATAACCTCAAATATCTCGATTCCTGTTGGGGTTTTCAATTTTTGTTATAGAACATAATTTGATCTAAATTATATTATCTTTGAGATGCACACCATTTTGAAGTCTCTGTCATCGAGAAATCACTTTGCACCGTGACGCCGCCTACATCAGGTTTTATTCAAACACAATTTCTACACAGTTTCGAAGCCATTCATGGAGGCTAAAAAATGGCGTTGACCGAATTCGAATATCACTGTTGATTTCCGAAATATTTCGCCTGGGAGTTTTTATTGGTACACCCTGTATATGATTTATGTAAAACATGTTTTAATTTTTAAAAATTCGTAAACTTAGAATGATTAATTTTTTTTATTTCCACTAGGGCAAATTGATTTTGGTAAGAAATGCAATGTATATTTACTGTCAGAAGTAGGCAAAGAATTTGATGCTGACGAGATTAGGAAAACATGCTTGTAATTTTTTATTACAGGCAGTAATCAAACTCGTAATCGACTCCTCATTAATGATATCTTCTTGCAAAATGTAACAGTTTTTACAAGCAGATGTGCCTTATTTGATTCAGACCGGGATTCTTCCACATCCAAAGTCATTCAAATTAACAATAGACTAGGTGGATTGGTTACCGATCAATCCATTCGTAATGAACTGAAAGAATTATTTACAGTTTGTCCGAAAATTATAAAAGAATGGTCCAATTTCGATTTCGATAAGATGTGAATTCAAATTGTGCAAACTCACGTTGTATCCCGCAGAAAATGGTGTTTAATTTCCATTACTTTTTGGGCTTTATTATTTGTTAATTGAAACGGGCGGTGGTTATAGTAGATAGATATTCTTCACATTATAGAGTACGTGCTCTGCAGCATCTAATAAAATTTCCACCATCTCTCGAAAAAGAAAAAAAAAGATCTGCATATTAATATATATTCATGTACATCTTTGATGATTGGTTTGACGTAAGACATATCGGTTTGACGTAAAACATAATTATATTCTACTAATTGCATGTAATGTTCAAGGTACACTTTGTCCATTAGATCGTTGAGTAGAGGGATTGAGTAATAAAAAAACCAATTTCGCCATTCACTTGCTTTCCAGTAGGAGAAGTGTTCAGTTATTACTCTTGGAGTACGGGGCACTGATGCAATGGGTCGAATATTTTTCAGCCGTTCATCTACAAGAACTGCATGATGGTACAATAAGAAATTTTCATAGAGATATGCAGCGGTGAACCATAAACTTGCTAATTTTTTAGCAACTCCTTGAAATTTACGATACATTATATCCACACCAATTGCGTTTATTGCATCTGACATCATTGCAAATAAAATTGATGGTCCTTGTACTCCACATTGAGGTCTATCTTGTTCCAGAGCTTTATTTGCATTTTGGCTATGTATTCTGCGACTGTTTGAAGCTCGATTGGTCCTTCATAGGGATAAATCTGTGTGTTCCCAAAATTCTCACCACTTACATTATCATTATGATTTACACAACGTACATCCATAAAAACCGTTATGTTGTATATTATCATAAATGTAGCTGCTCAAATTGTTATTTCATTTAACGTGATCCAATTGTTTGTCAATTTCCGTATTTTGCTTGCCTCAAGACCACGGCCAAGGCATAATAAGCTTTCTATCTATCTATATTCACTCACTTGCAAAATTCGTCTTGCAATATGTTAACATCATATGCTATTTTTTCGTAAATAACGAAAATATGGAAAGTTCACATATCGTTTTAATGTAATATATTAGTTTAACATTGTATATCTCAGGATGTACTATTTATTGCCATATTGAAAAGCAGTTTTCAACTATCTAGCGGCACAGTCGGCAGCTTTTCAGTCTCACGATCCCATTGTTCCAGGTTCGAGTCTCTCTCTCATCAGCGGCAGAGATTTCCGATTTTACTTTAATATTGATGTTCGGGAAATATCCTGAATATTCGAGAAGTTTACGCTCAACTGTTGCCATGCCGTATTCGGTCATGAATTCGGCTACAACAACACAACATTGCGACTATATAAGCTGCTACGCACCACGCACGCAGACTTAGTCTTGTCTCAACTGGGGCTTGCATATGTACTGACGGTGTAAACGTTGTGCCCTCTTTGTCTGCCAACCGCTGGGTATTCTCTGTGTGTGAACTATTATCTCCGTGCCTTCGCTGCTGTTTCCTATTTTGTGAATTGTGTGCATCTTTCAACGCTTCAACCTGCCTATTTAATTACACTGCAACTACACTGAACTGCAAGTGTACACTCAAGGGAAGCTGAGGCTCACGTGGCTTTACGACCCACGGGTTGCATCATCTTCGGACCCTGCCTGCTCTGCCTTCTCGCTGTGAAACTGAATCCCGCCGCACTGTGTGCCTGCTCCTATATTGTAACCTCTCAATTGCATTCTCATCCACTGCAATACTGCTGCTGCATACTAGCAATTCTTCAACAATACAAAGATTGATGCTGCTCGTGGCCTTACAACCCACGGGTTGCATCAGTTTCATCTGCCTACGACTGCCTACTCTTCGATTGGCTTCGCCTGCACCGTGCAAGTGCTTTTGTGATTAATAACCAGCACCCATCAAATTGTGAGTCACAAAGTAATTGATTTACGCCCAATTACTATTGTGACGGTGCATCTCACCACGTGCCGAGTGCATTTGCACTCACCAGTGAACTGTGTAAAATAGCTAATAGATAATAAAGAACTAGCTTTAATAACTAAAACTGCATTCTGCAACAATTAATATATATGTTTTTCTGTATTTGTCTTTGATTTTAAACTATGTTATATGTGTGGTGATTAATGTTTACTAATAATTAAATTAATATATCCAATGATTGGAAGTTAATTGTGGGTCGTGTTCCGCTGGTGGTGGGGGCGAAGGGGAGTATGGTTTTTTTGCAGCCACGATTTGGGTTCCATTTCTTTTGCTAACATACCAATCACGTAAGTGAACCCTTGAGTTCTGGTTTGAATTTAAGAGCCACTGATTGGTCAGTTTATATTTTGAATAACCTCTGAGAAATACCGACCCGAGTGTAAATATTTTTTATGAATTTTTCGGTGTTCTAAATCCGACGCCCCGGATGAAGCCACAGCACACCCGTATAACGGGCACGAAAGACGTGCGAATTTTACTGTCCGCCATGAACGGGCCCCGAACAGGGTACGAAAAGTGCATTCATCGCGTGCTATAAAATTCACACGTCTTTCGTGTCCGGAAGATGGGCGTGCTGTGGCTGTGATCGGGGCGTCGGATTTTGAACATCGAAAAATTCATGAATTTCTCCAGGGTCGGCATTTTTTAGCGGTAATTCAAAATATAAAGTGACCAATCAGCGGCTCTCAAATGCGAACCAGAACTCAAGGGCTCATTTACGTGATTGGTAAATTGGCAAGAGAAGTGAAACCCAAATAGTGTCTGCAAAAAAACGATACTCCCCTTCGCCCCCACCACCAGCGGAACACGACCCACAATTAATTTCCAATTATTGGATATAATAATCTTAAATATTAGTAAACATTAATCATCACATATATAACATAGTTCAAAGTCAAACACAAATGTAGAAAAACATATACCATATATAATAAATTAAAATTGGAAAAATCTGCCGATGATGAGACTCGAACCTGGAACCCTACGACCGTGCGGCAGAAGCGCTGCCGACTGTGCCACTAAATAGTTAGAAGTTGTTTTTCAATCTGGCAATAGATTGTACATCCTTAGATATACAATGTTGAACTGATATATTATATTGAAACGATATGTGAATTTTCCATGTTTTCGTTATTTATTATGATCTAATGGACAAAGTGTACCTTGAACATTATATGCAATTAGTAGGAGGGGTGTATTCACTGAATACAAACGAAATTTCTCCGGTAATACTTGACAAAGCCGAAGAACTACTGGTAGACTTTGTGTCAAAATTTCGAGTACTTTACCAGCCACGATTTATGTCTATCTATATTCATCTCTTGAGACATTTGGCTGAAGCCGTGCGCAACACAGGCCCAGCATGGGTAAAAACTTGTTTCCCATATGAAGATTTAAATGGACAAAGTCATTTTCCCTAATAGTGATTCGACGATTTTCCAAAACCATTTTATTCACTGTTTCGATGTTTTCTCTGCTTGTTGACGTGGTTGCAACTTCAGGACACTCATCGTCATCAACATCTTCTCGGCCTTCTGTAAAGCCCTGGTACCACTTATAAACACTTTTTTGAGACAAAGTTGACTCGCCGAATTCCAGAGTCCACATTTTAAGTGTGTTAGAGCACTTTATTCAGCTTTAAACACAAAATTTAATACATATTCTTTCATCCATTTTTTTCAAAAGTAAAAAATCGAAGAACACATAAAACGTGACTAACCTTTTCCGTTGTCAAAAGCAAACTACTAATCAAAAATGGCTTATAATTACAACATATAATAAACATATGTGTACCAACACAACAACAAAAATTTCGATAATCGAATGTACACAGCAAGAGAAAATTCAAAATTCACCTTTTCTTTTGATCAAACCTTGTATATATATAGAAGGACTCGTTGTTGTAAACATGAAATGAAAAACAATAGTCATTGCATGTTTCACAATTTATTTTAGGCAAACTATGATTTACATATATATAAGATATAAAAGTTATCACAGCGTGAAATTAACAATTTGATACATATGATGGCATATGATTTTTTAAACATGTAATTTTCTTTTCTCATTTATTAGAAATTTTCCATTTAATAGCATTTGTTAGGGTCTGGCCTGCCTATCTTTGGTTAGTAGAGTTCCTCAAAAAGTTTA
The DNA here is from genome assembly GCA_910591685.1 of Galerucella tenella. Taxonomy (NCBI): domain Eukaryota; kingdom Metazoa; phylum Arthropoda; class Insecta; order Coleoptera; family Chrysomelidae; genus Galerucella; species Galerucella tenella. The sequence goes on along the minus strand of CAJUYH010003340.1, from coordinate 12,696 downwards.
GTTTAAATCTAACTAAACAAGGCAATATAAATAATACTTACAGGTACACCAGTCAATATATTTCAATAGATTCATAAATACATTTATATATAGATCATTAATTATCACTAAATTGAATAAATAATTCTTAGTATTTTGCTGATATTGAAGATCACTTGAATGTGACATTACAGGAAGTTGAGGATTATATTAAAGTACCAGCCTATAAATGTGACGAGAAAGATGTGTATATCCGAAAATGAGTTAATAACGGTAAAACAAATTCATTATTAGGACCTTGAATAAGTTTTCGCTGTTTCTTCGAAGATGGCAGTAGCAGTACTCCGTGCATAGAATTTCGAGCGGTAACGCACATGCAACGAAATACTGTATCTAACCTTAAATTTCAGTGTATGATAGTTCACTTCAGTGTAAACAACGTAATTTTTTATTAGTTCCGAAAATGTCTACTTTTGTGCAAAATAAAGTGTATTTACGGGGAATTTATTGCACTACTTTATTCAAAAGAAATCTGTAGCTGAAGCACATAGAATTTTTGTTGAGACTTATGGTGACAATGCTCTATCGGATACGACATGCAGAGGCTGGTTTTGCCGCTTCAAAAATAATGATTTTGAACTTGAGGATAAAGAACGTTCTGGCGCACCGTAAAAATTTGAAGACAAAGAATCGGAGGAATTACTCGATGAAGACCGATCTCAGACGCAAGCAGAACTTGGAAAAAAACTTTGTTCCGTATATTTTAAATAAAGTTTTTATTTTGTAAAAAAAACAGCGAGAACTTATTCAAGGTTCTAATACATTTTTTAAATTTCTGGATATATTTTATCGATACCACGACATTCAATTAAATATTTTTTATGAAACAGGTTCCAATTATCAAAATCGTAACCAGCAAATGGCACCAGTTGTTGCAACATTGGTCGCATTCGAGTCTCAAGCTCAGTTGATACATAATAAATCAAAAAATAAATGAATAAACAAGTCAATACACTAATAAATGAATAAACAAACAAATAAATGAACTAATAGATAAATAAATAACAAAGTAAGCAAATGAATTACCTGATGAATGAATGAATAAACAAAGAAATAAACTACAATAAATAAATATGTGATTGAGTGCAACTTCATGATATGACACCCCTGCCGAGACCATTCTAATTATTTTTCTTCTTTGTGCTTTTGACAAATCATTTGCTCCAGGCTTTCCCATAATGTATAAAGGAAATTCCGACTTTTTCTTAATTTCATTACCAAAAAATTCATTTAATATGAAATACAATGAAATTAATAATATATATATAAAAAACATTACGTGAGAGCAAATTTTATTTACCATACTAAATAATTTGCGAATAAATGAAAAACTTACCATTCAATATATCCACAGTTTACTTCTGCTTGATTTGACAACAATCAATCCACAATTGACTGTTCATGAATTGTCAGCGGAAAACAAATGATGCCCAACATTGCGTTCAATTATTTTTGAGATACTCAGACAGAAAATTATAGAATTACCACCTGAGTGTTGTCCCAGTGCACCGAGAAGAATGCAAAATTAAATACTATGTTTATAAGATACAGAGCGAGTACCATCTGTTTATTGGTGAAGAAATAAAAACTTCTTTGAACTTGTTGATTTCAAAGACATTTTGTATTTAATGAACAATGGAAAGAAAGAATTTGGAAGACAAATAGTTATAAAAATATCGATATTTTAATCTCAATTTCAACTTATTCGATTACGATATTTATGAGAATTAATATAAAAATATTTTACATATTTTTTTCACCCCATATTACAAATTTTAATCAATTTTACGTGTCATAATGGGAGCAGTTGATAAATATTAGCTGCACAATTCATCTAATGGCTCGTTGTACTTCAGATATGTCACTGTAAAGTAAAAGAAAAGTAATGTAAGAATTGATTATTGAACAATTTGATTGATACTTTATTATTATATATCGAAATTTTTTTACCAGAATACTTTTCAGCAGTGCGGTTTCCGTCTGGCATTTGAAGTTCATCATTTCACTTCCCTCACAGTATCTGACTATAAGAATGCCATTTTTTTACTAATGCAATTGGTTATTGCTGTTTTATAAAACAATAAGTTAATAAATATTGAATTCAACTCAAATTCCATAATTATTCTTTCTGTTTAAGATTCTTCTCCAAATAATGGTATGCCTGTATCATCATTAAAACTTGCTGGAGAATAATTTTCATTCTTAGTGCGTTTGTACATAGATGTCATTGGTAATAGATTTCAATCTGCCATACTTGTAAAAATATTTCAAACATCGGAACTACGATCTTTTGTTACAATGCAAAATTTGCTTGATGCTATGTGATATAAACAACCGACTATTTTATAATAAGAACACCATAGGTGATGGAAACAAGCCGTATATACCGAGTCAGACATTTTCCTTCAAAGCAGTTAATGATTGATGATGAAGCATGTCCGCGATTAGACTAGTTTGTTATTCTATACATCGATAGATACGAGAAAATATGACCGGAGCTTAAAGAAACATAAACCAATTCTTATAACAAACACGTGAAACAATTCCGATTTTATTGAGTAGGTTCTTGGTGTTTTTCTAGTTGTATTGAGAACTATCGAATATGACGAGAATATGTCACTATCTGCGGATCAACTTTAGCGACCTGTTCAACGTCATTTTAATCGGGCAATAACAATGCATAATCTACGATTCAATGGAACACGCAATGAACGTTTTCAATCTCCTTTTAAAGTATCCCGTAATCGTAAAAACATCTCTGAAATACCCACAGAATTGTGATAAATTAATAAGTTTCGTGCAGCCATAACTTTTTATTGAGTATATATGTATATAGAAATATATATAATACAGAATATTATTATTATTCTTCATTAGGCATTTACTATCTTGGACCGATTTGAAAATTCACAGGACATATTCACAGGTCATACATATTATAAGTGCACATAACTTTCAATTATAATTCGTTTTGGTGTAGGCTTTTAACTGCCTTTTAAAACTATCCAATGACGATTCATTGTCATCAGCAAATAATCTATATTTGCAGCCATACTGTTCCATTATCTTTTGAATATCATTGATATACAGATTCACAATGGTTACCTTTGTTGAGACCGCTTAAAAGTATTATACACCGTGTCTTACATAAAATGACCGTCAAGTAGTATGACAATATTTGTGACCATCTTGAATCCGAATTTCGATGTTATATTCAAAACGATCTATCAGTTTTTAAATTATTAGTTGAGTAAGGATAGCGAATGTGCGAGCAGTATTTTGCCGCCATGGATATCAAGGAGAGGGAAGTCAGAAAAAAACTTTGAATATCGACCCGAGGTAAATGTCTCGACAGACGATTGTACCGTGGGCCCTACGGTTATTTTCTGACACTAGATGGGCCTTTTCCACCACCATTACCCATCAAAATTCACTGCCGAAAATCGCATAGAATGTCCTGAATGAGAACGCTCACAAACGGCGTTTTTTTTTTTTTTCGGGAGGAATGAAATGAAGTCATTGACACCTTCTCAACATGAAATTGTTCATAACGATGCTTTAACTCAGAAATCATTCAATAATTGAATGTCAAATTAATGATCGTTGTTAATTTGTTGTCAAGTCATTGATATAAACAATTTGATTGTTTTTATAGTGCGTCGTACCAAAAATCGCACATGTAAAATAAAATTGTTTAAGGTTTAAAATGCTTGAACAAATATGATTTTTTTATGGTTTGAAAATTTATGTTTATAAAGTATCAAGGTTATTTATCATTACGGTAAGTGATGAAATTTGTTTCAACGACGAATTTTTTATTGTTTCACTTTCTTTAACGTTTGACATTTGCTGCTGGTGCGTCGAAAATCGTTTCTGTAGTAAATGAAGCTTTTCATCTTTCAAGCGATAAGTTGTATAAAATTCCGAAAATGAAACATTATAATTGATGGAGTTTACTAATTATACAATTTATATATATTGAACCCAGAAATTATTCGCTCGATTGGCTGTTTAAAAATGCTTCATTGATAAAAGGATGATTGCCAACTAACATGTTTTTTTCTACTTCGTGAATGCAAAAATTTCTTGAGTATCAGCAAATTAATATTGTTTATTTATCCTGCAAGTTGATCTTTCATAAGCGCTCGTCATTTTTTTCATATGAAGTACATACCATGAATTCTAGTACACATAATTTTAAAACAGCATTTTTAAACAGCCAATCGAGCAAATAATTTCTGGGTTCAATAATTATAAATTGTATAATATGAAAAGTAGAGGTCCTGAAGCTGATCCGTAAGGTACTCCATATTCAATACTCATTTCCCCCGGCATACTTCACCATGCTCAACTTTTTGTATTCTATTGGATAAATATAACGACAATCACTTAAGTATATTACCAATCAACCCATACTTCTACATCTTGCTTAACAACAATATCCTATCGATCATTTCAAACGCTCTTTTAAAATCTATAAAAACCACATCAACCAATCAATTCTTATCCATTTCTTTTGTCCACTCAATTGAGAACCTATGTATTGCTGTCTCACATGAATGTTTTAATCTAAATCCCTTACTTGACTGCTCATTAATAAGAATATGATTTCCTATAGCAAACTTTTCTAGTTGTTTTTTTAATATCTTCTCCAGTATTTCCTCATAAATAGGCAGCGTATTGATGGGTCTATATTCTTCAGCTATGTTACTACTTCCTATTTTTTGAATTGGTTCAACTATAGACATTTTCTACTTCTTTGGTAGTTTACCTTGCACTAAGCACATATTGATCATGGAATTAAAATATTTGAGGGAGTTGGCGAATTGTCATTTATTATATTAATGACGAAAAAGGAGAAAAATAGAAGAAAATACAGTATAATAGAATGTGATAGCAACACAATTATAGGTTGCTCTTATTTTTATTTTGTATGTATCATTTATGTTCAACTGTTATCATTTTTCCATTTTTGATTTCCACTGGAGATGCATGTGTGTGGATATCTATATGTAAATGTGTACGGGTGGGTGTAGGTGTTTTTGCTAATTTTCTTATTTCCAGTTCAAATGAAATTAGAACTATGTAGTGAGTTGTTAAAGTATCCTAACAATTTATAATTTAATGGTAATTGGATAATATCTTATCGGTGCAAATGAGATATTACACTTATTGTTTCTCAAATTTTTTTAAATTGGCCCTGCTTTCGTGCGGCTTTCGTTTTGAGCGAAGACAAACACATAACAAATCCTTACTACCAATTTGCTTAAAATATCTTTCAAGATAATCGCAATCGATTTTAGTACGATAAAATATTAAACCTTTATCTATTTTGTGTTCTCTAGTTGCACGAATGCAGTAATGTCCTTTCAATATTTTCACTGCCTCGGACCATGCTTCAGCTAAATTACATTCAGGCTTTACATCATTACGATAGTGTACACCGTCTGTTGCAATGTGACACTTATACGAAGGTTTGTCCACTTGGGGATCGATTATTACCATTACATGATGAACAGTTTCAGGCACCACATCTTCTCCTTTCAAATCCACTCATATTAGGAAATGCATCAAGCGATCCTGGTCAATATAAATATTGAGTAAATGTAAAAAATATCAATTTTCAATATAAAATTTATGTTTCATTGAATTATTTGAAATATGTCTTACTGCCAGTTTTTTAACTTTAAATGCCTGACGAGGCGCGGAGCAAACAATCATACGTTATCGTGTACTATCTGAAGTAACTTCTGGTACTTATCGCTGCAATCGATCAATAAATTCGATATAATCTTTTTTGAAAAGTTCGTCAGCTTCATCAAGCACAAAAACTCAACAGTATGTCAATGATAAATAACAATCCTGAACAAGACCCTCCAATCGATCTGGTGAAGATCGATTTTTTTCCCGTGTCATTGATCAAGTGAAGCTTGATCATCAGACCAGCCAATTCGACATAATCCCTCATCAGTTACAGTATCTTCATAGTAATATTTTCCACTTTTGTGCACACGTCGATTTGCTCTACATCCGTGATATTAACGTTGCTCGCAAGTTTGACTGCGTAAACTGTCAGGAGTTACATCCATTTCACGGCTATGATCAAAAAGACTGAGAGCCGAATGGGATCCTGTGGATTAATAAAGTACTATCATTACAAAATCGAATTATTCTAAAACGAATGAACATATTTTATTCAATAAAAAGTTCTTTATATGAAGTTCGTTCATCCATTTCTCTTTGTGTCTTTCGCTTCAATACTTTGTGCCTTAATTTCTCCTCGGTCTCATCGAATTGTCTCCTAAAAGTTTTAACTCTGGCATTACCTATTCCAACTTGTTCTTTGTACTAATTAGTCTTTCGTCGTTCATCTTTAAGTTGCAATCCCTATTCTTTCAATATCTTATCAAATTTTTTGTTTATTTTTTGTTGACCAATATGTTCCTTATCGTCGGTTTGAAATTGTTTATCAAGATTGCAATTCAGCCAGTTTACCTTTGAGTTCTATATTTTGTCGCTCAAGTAATAATCTTTGTGATTCAATTTTTCGTATACTCGAACATTCAGTCGCCAAATCCGTGATTAATTGCTCAATTGTAATTTGTCTCTTGCTTGCGTGATCAACAAATATTTCACTTGTTGATTGTTCTTCTTCGAGTTCCTTTTCAATTGTAGCAATTCATGCCACAAACGGACGCTTCTCATTCGACATCAATGTACCCTTATTCGCATTAGTATTTACTTTCTGTTACGATCCGTCACGTTTATTTTCATTTAATTTTCAGATTTGCTGTCCGCTAAATTCACCGTAAATTGAAGTAAATCAGCCTCACGATTCTTCCCCGAATAGTCTCGTTCATCGCCATATGACAAAACAAATGATCCCACATCATAACCACCATCAAATGACAATTTTTGCCTATAAAATGAATTTCCGTGAATAAAATAAAACATATTTGTATAATATTTTATCATTAAATATATTATAGATAAGTCGTGCTTTTCAATTTTGGCCAATGTTACTTACTCTGCAAGTTTCTTTACTCAATTTATGTAAGCTTTAAAGAGTATTTGCCAGCATCGTCTAAAGTATAATTAGGAATTGCCAAAGTCAAAATACATTGTTGAAAACTGTGATCAAATTATTTATTCGTTGCCCCATGATAAATTTTTCATTTTTGGGTAAAATTACAACATCCTCATGCAACCCAAAATACACTAATACATAATAGTGGTACAACACGTTATTAATTTCATATTTTCATTCTCTCCGCTTATTATTTGTTCAATTAACCATTGACTGACACTCACTCACACATTTTCTTGTTTGGTCATTTATTTATTTAGTCACCCAGAAACAGTCGAAAACCCTCAACCACAGATTCTCTCGTTTATTAATTTATTTAGTTGTAGATAACTATTTGGTCACAGTAACTTCTAATGCACCTGCAAACATAACCCTAAGAGTAGTAACTATTCATTAGAATAATACAAACTAAAAACACACAAATTGAGAATGTATTATTTCATACCACTTACAAATGCATCCTTTATAAATTCTGTTGTGTTTATTGCTGGTTTAAATGTTTCTAATGATGGCAATTACTGTATATTCTTTGTGTATTCCTTGTAAATTTATTCATTACTAGCTATCACTCAATGTCTTTAACACAATTCACTTTACACTTATCCTCGAAACCCATAACACTACTAACCTGTATGAACACACGCACATGTTTGTTTATCTAGCAGCCCACTTGGGCCTACCGTCCAACTTGACAAGTGCGCCGTTTCACTCTTCCATGAACCGTCGCTAATGTACAGTTCACAAGATGGGCAATCGACTGTCATTTTGATTAGCGGCCATCCTACATTACCTGGGTCACGTACTAATGACGACCAGTGTACACATCTTATACAAAAAAATGTAAATACTACACACGCACTTCCATTTACCGATGTGCGTAACAAGATCGTGAGCTGGTCGTGGTCGACTGTCGGCACACAACCTACTGTCACCTCCGCGTATATATATCTTTAATGATCGTCATCACACTAAAAAATAAAGTACCGGTGGAACGTTGCTAAATTCCCGCTCCCACATGCGTGTATTATCTATTGAAAATAGAAGCGAACATAATATTTTTTATTTGTGCAAAATTGATTCTATCAACAATATATTATATGTAGTTCTGAATGCTGTTACGCATTAATCTGCTGCCATGATACATGTTTAGACTGTACTACTATATTCATAGATATATGATATATAGTGACAAAAGTGATTGCAGTGGTTTGGCAGTCTAAAGGAAAAGCTAATTTTCTCGCTCTCATATCCGGAGTTCCCACTGCTCCCAACGGCGATTCGCTTATCCAATATTCATATTGTGCTTCCTTTACTTCACGTTCTTATCCTATGAGTTTTCCCCTCTTCCCCCTGTATCCTGCCACTCTACTACTTTCCCATCACGTGTACCATATCTATGCGAATACGCGCGCACACACAATTATAACACATGTATCGTCGCTATGTCATATATATATATATATATATATATGCATGTGTGTATGCATATACATGTATATTATATGCATCCTGAATGATGAATCTAATAATGAGAGTAACGAGTATAGCGGTTGAGAAAAATATTCTCAAGACAGCTTCACTTGCTGCTCGTAATCACGTGTACGAGTGCGCGCGAAAATATTTTCGGCTAATAGATCAATAATAAGGTATTTACTGTCGTTGGTAGTGTCGTGTATGAGTGGTGAGGAGCTAGTACTCTGTTCGCGATAATGCTGCCATCTGCATTGTCAATGTTGTTGGGCAGAAGCAGCAGCAGCAGCAGCAGCAGCGTAATGGAGCCGTGAGGCATTTTCTCTGTGCTAACGACACACCATCATTTTATCGTGAAATTCGCGTATACAATGCAGATTCAAGTTTCCCGGTTCATTCATGTCCATCGCGGCGCGCAGTGAGTGAAATATTTTACACGGCCATCCTGCCCCAAGCACTCGAATTAACGACAAGACAATGTTTACATGATCTCTGTTAGGATGGGGGCAACCTCTTGTGATTTTTGTCGCATCCTCATCTTATTACCGGAATATACCAACGGGATATTGTTCTCCTATTCATTCCAACTCATCTCCCATCATTATTTCATTACTCATTCAATTACCGTTTTCGTGATCGATTACATTTTTTATAACCTCTCTTCTCTCATACACAGCTGAGGCCGCCACAGTGGTTAATCGCCTTCGTCCGAAATCACAATTTTATTACAAAAATACAAGAGGACAACATACCGCCGCTTCGACGGTTATCAACACAGATGTTGCTATTCGATGATAATAAGTCAATGGTGATTATATTATCTTTTTTTTTCGTCTCAACACTTAATATGATAATCGTTTCATCATAACTGATGATCATGGATATGCATGCATATATCATTTACCAACAACTATATCATGTATTATGATGAGAATAAACATCCAAATGCGATATAAGTGTGTACCGTTGAATATGCTGAGTTCATACGTAAATGATTATCAACAAAACGACATTGCTTCTGTGATTCGGTATTACAAATGTGCAAGTGTGGAATACTATTTGGTTGATGGGCCATGCCATATTATTTAATGTTTATGATATGATTGAGCAATGTTCAAGTTGTGATTTTTTTATTGTAACGACACAAATGCTTACTGCATGGTCTCGTATAAATGTGATGGTGGTGGTGCCATAATACATGTTGGAAATAAACAATATTATTATCGTGTTTTAGTACTGAGCAGAATCCAATAATAAAATAACAAACTATAGGGACAGCTATGTAGTAAGTATGACATTCGCAATTGTTAATCACAAAAATATACTATTATTTTGACAACATTTCAATACATTAAACGTAAACAAATTAATTTTCAGGGTACAAATAGGGTTTACCTACATGTGCCTACATATACCCTTTAAATAACTTGATGTAATAGTAATGGCACAACGAGGCAAGCGAATCAACAAAAACGACAATGACTTGGCTTTGTGCCCAGGCGCAATTAAAAGACGTAAATGCAGATTGGGCCCAACAGCCACAGGTTTATCGGCCTCATCGTCGGCCTTGGGGCCTTCCGAAGAGGAAGAAACGATGGCGTCGTCAAGTCAGGGTGGCGGAGGGGCTTCTTGGACCCCAAGACCACTCAGTGATATCAAAATTTCAAGTATATATAATCGTTCAGCAGCTGAAGCGCCAGCTGAATTATTTCGGAAAGATTTGATAAGCGCCATGAAATTGCCAGACAGTGAGCCACTGAGTTCGAATGAATATTGGGTGATAACTGATCAATGGAAGCAAGAATGGGAACGTGGTGTTCAAGTACCAGTTAATCCGGATTCACTCCCAGAACCTATGGTCACTATTACTCAGCCCTCAATCACAAACGTTAATAAAATTTATGGGGAATTTAAATTGTAAGTTGAGATGATTCCATTTTGTAAATGTATCACCTATTCATTTGTTCACTATAAGAATAGTGATGATTGTTGTTACTGCTGCCGTTGTTGTTCTTGTTGTTATTATTACTATTATTATCGTTATTGTTCTTGTTTTAGGCCGAAGAAGTTTATGAGAATATCTCGTGACGACCACTTCAATTCCGACGAACATCACTTGAGCACAGCTCCTGCTAAAGCAGAGAAAGCATGTGCTTATGATCTCGATGATACTGATATTGCATGGCTTGATGTGTTGAATGGAGAACGAATTCAGGTAAAAAAAAGTAACAATAAGTAAAATTTAATTTCATTTAATTATCTATGTAATGTGGTCCTATTTGTTTAGGCGGGTCAACCGACTGTGTCTGAATCGCAGCTAGAACGTGTGATAGAAGAATTGGAAGTTCGGTGTTGGGAGAGAATACAGACAATTGTGAAAAATGAAGAGGGCCTTGGTATTGAATACGATGAAAATGTTATTTGTGATGTGTGCAGATCACCGGACTCAGAGGAGGGTAATGAAATGGTATTTTGCGATTGTTGTAATATATGCGTTCATCAAGCCTGTTACGGTATTACTTCAATACCCGATGGCTCATGGCTGTGCCGAACATGCTCTCTAAGTCAACGACCCGACTGCGTCTTGTGTCCAAATAAAGGTGGTGCGATGAAATGTACACGTAGCGGTCAAAAGTGGGCACATGTCTCATGTGCACTTTGGATACCAGAGGTAAGCATCGGTTGTGTTGAAAGAATGGAGCCAATCACAAAAATATCCAGTATTCCACCAAGTAGATGGGCACTGATATGCGTACTATGCCGTGAGCGTGTCGGTGCTTGCATTCAATGTAGCATAAAGACGTGCAAAACCGCGTATCATGTGACATGTGCATTCAAGTATGGTCTCGAAATGAAAGCAATTATCGAGGATGAAATGGCAGACGATGGCGTTAAACTGAGATCGTATTGTCAAAAACACAGTAGAACAAATACGAAAGACAAAGTTGGTGTTGGAGGTGGTGGAGGAGGGAACAGTAGTATTGGTTCTGGTACGGGGGGTGGTGGTGGTAATAGTGCTCATACTATTTATGGTGGTAATAGCAGCAGCACTATGGGAGTAAGTGCTAGTGTACGTGTGGGTGGTGGCAGTAGCGGCAGCGTTGGTGGTGGTGGTGGTAGTAGTAGCGGTAGTGCCGATAATAATAATAAAACTTGCTCAGACTCGGATGATGGTGAATCGCGAAAACGTAAACGTAAAGACATGACGTCTGAAGAAAAAAATCAAGCGCGTGCAGCTAAATTACAAGAAATTGAAGCCGAATTTGATAAACACGTAAACTTGAAGGACATTACGTCGCAACAACTAGATGTTGATCCTGATGGAGTAATTTACATTTATAATTATTGGAAATTGAAAAGACGCGCGGGCCATAACAAACCACTTTTGGCCCCTCGTTGTGGTGAGCTATCTGGTGCCGGTGCACGTGCCCAGGGCCAAGCAGCGGATTTAGAAAAAATGCGGACATTTGTTCAATTACGGCAGGATTTAGAACGTGTGAGGAATCTCTGCTACATGGTTGGTAGACGTGAAAAACTATGCAGATCATTTTTGAGGTTGCGTGAGCAAACTTTTCACAAGCAGACACTGGTTCTATCAGGTTCAACGTTACCACCCGCTACTGCCGTTGCGGTAGCTGAAGCCAATCATGGTCCATCAATCTATGATCGTTTGTATTCTCACCCGGATGCTGAAGATCATACTGGTGATTTTGATACAATTGTTGCACGAATCGCCGGTATTAAGTCACCGACAATGACAACAACGACGACAACGACAACGATGACAACTACTACCATAACGTCAGTAAGCAGTGACGAGAAAACACATAAGACCCAACTGGAATTCAATGGTGCATCCAATAAAAAGCTGTACTTCAATGGACGTGTCCGAAGAAAAGGCTTGTACAGTAGTGATTTATCTTCATTGAGCAGTAGTGAAACGGAAACGGCAAAAACTACAACTTTTAAGTCACCAAACAAAAGCAACTCAAGTACTCATCACAAATCAAAATTGAAAATTGAAAGTGAGTCATCTAGTACGACAGAAGAAGAACAGACCACACCTGTTCCAAGGAAATTATCGAGGGCGAATTCCAGAA
>CAJUYH010003339.1:0-33162 GCA_910591685.1 Galerucella tenella | reverse complement strand
CCAGGAATGTTAAGCTTTTCCTACCCGGTAAACAATGTACTATTAAAATTTAATAATTTTTAGACAGTTAAATAAAAAAATAAACAACTTAGTTTCCTTAGAAACCACTAACAAAGATTTTATATTGAATTTTATCACAGACTGATATAATTTTATACACATATATTTGAAATATTAAACGTCAAAAAATTGCCGCGACAAGACAAAAAATTGCCAGTTCAAAACCTTTAAATTTTGTCAGTTATCAATTTACTCTAGTGAAATAGTCAAATGAATTTCTATTTCGACACACTTTTCTACATTCTCATAGAAATTTTTTCAAGCGCACCCAGCGTTTTTCGAATAAAACTGGAATATAAATAGCCCTCGAGTATTTCCTCGACTCTATTCAGAGTGTAAAATGTAATGACTGGAGCATTTTTCAATTCTTTATTATGGCTAATTGGCATTCAACATTTATTCGTACCTCTGGGAAGTCTATATGGATAATTATGAGTCTATTCAATTTAATGTTCGCTATTTTTCAATAGAGCTGGCAAAATTCCAACAAGTCGGATAACTAACAGGAGATGATCTTATTATAATTTTTTTTCTTGAAGTTATAACTGCTACTGGAGAAATTTTAATTGAACTGATATATTCGAAATTGAACATATCAAAGCATTTATAAGATTCAAGATTATAGAAACACATATGGTGGTGGAAAGTGTTGCAGAAAGAACAAGATACAGATTAAGTAGAGAGGGAATCATTAAAAAAACCACCTACTCACTTCTTAGAAATCAGACAACCTGGGACATGCTACAAGAGGGTATGATGAAAAAGTATAACTTTTCAAAGGAATTCGTTACGGAATTAAGCAACAAAAAGGAAGGGGATCCAAATACCATCACCAGACTTGGGAAGAATGCCATTCAATGGTACACAGACAGCTCAAAAGCAATAGAAGGAGCTGGGATAGGAGTGTTCGGTCCAGGAACCAGACACTCTGAAAGCTTGGGAAAAACCCCAAGTGTCTTTCAAGCGGAAATCCACGCCATAAGAAAGTGCACCCAGTTCAATATTGATAAAGGATACAGAATACAAAGGATTATCATAATGTCGGATAATCAAGCAGCCATTAAAGCACTGAGCTCTTGTGTAATCAGTTCTAAAATGGTGTGGGAATGCCTAGACAAACTCAATGAACTAGGCGAGAAAAATATAGTCTTACCACAGATTATAAAGAGAACACTTTAGCGTCTTTGCGCCGAATCCGGATTGTCAAAGACTCTCTGTGATGCTTGTGAGAACAGACCTATGGAAAAAGTGAGGTTATAAGCAGGAATGGAAGCTTTCCCAATAAGCATATCGAAGGATATGAAATGACGGCAACCCACTAGTGTAGGATGGAAATTTATAATCTATAGGTAGGAACTATTGCTCAATTGTCGTCTACATAGACGCAGTGCAGTGCTAAAGACAATTCCATAGAATTGACCTCTATGGAATCGTGTGAGTGCTCTGGTTTGACTGGGAGACCGTAGAAATATAGCGGTATAATGCACATCCTCAGGTGAATACTGTAAACAGGCGATGAGACTTTGACACTATAGAGCATATTTTTCTTCATTTGCTCTACTCTATCATCCATTCGTGAATCCGAATTGGAACGTTATCAACTATGTCAAGTTTTTGGCTTTTAATGTAAGTACTGGTGAGGAATAGGAGACATTTTACCTCGATATTATAATTTGAGGTGTATTTTTATATTGTTGAAATGGCGTGGCTTGAATATTATTTAACGAAATTGACGCTAGCGTGAACAGCGAAAAAGTTTGGCGCACGCTCATGCCTAAAATGTGACCTATATGTGGTACCCTCTAAAAGCTGCATCGGAACGGATATAATTTTATAATTTTCGCTACCTTGGAACCCCTATTATCAAATTTTCTTGTTCGCATATTTAAAATATTCCAAATTCCCAATAGTACTCTAATTGTAGTTATTTTACTTACTTACTTTTCCGATCTTTTTGTTTGTGTTTGGATTTTACAAACTTTTAGCGCCAACAGACAGTCTGAATTAAACATAAGTCGGATAAAACCCGGAAGAAGATTCGCATACGTGAAAAAATCTCCCAAATGAGTAATTCTCAAACGATTTCGTTTACCTGCAGAAAAAAAATTCAAGGTCAAGAAGATACACACACATCACATTTTTCGTTTCGGTAGGTATCAGTTTATATATAAACATGACGATAGCTACGTGTTATCTTAAAGAGAAGCAGCTTTTCAATATTCCCAATTAATAACGTAAACAAAGATACAAAAAATGATAAAAGATAATTTGTAATTACCGCGTAAGTCAATCAATTACTCATTTTTTTCATCATAGAATGAATAATGCAATTAGTTTGCAATGTTACATTAAAATTAATTAATATTTTCTTTGATGATTGCTGCTTTGATTAGAATCTTGTCACACGAGCATCTATGAATATAAATAAACATCAGTTTGTTTCTTAACAACTATAACGAGTGAAATATAACGTGGAACTTGTTACATAGGCGGCGCCAGCGTAAAAGTAGAAGGAAAATCTAAATATATACCGCAAGCACCAAAAATGATGGCGAGTGGCAGGTATATACTCTGACATGATGACAGTCACTAAGAATCACTGAAATATTGATTTGATATAATTATATAAGATACAGAGATTCTAAAGAAATCACTTATTTTTACTTCACACGTGTGATCACAATCATTTTAGTAAAAATATAAGCACAAAATTTAGGCGCGTTTAAAAGGAGACCGAGTTCTTTAACCCCCCACTATTAAAATGACAGAATATGTCGTATGTCCTAACCGGGGAAGGGAAAATAGTCTGTGGTGAAAATTATTGAGATTTATCGCTTCCCGGCCAACTGACACAGATCAAAGTGTAAATATGTATAAAAATATCAGGAAATAAGAAATGGAAAACTAAAAAAAAAAAAAAAAAAAAAAAAAAAAACCCAGGTTCAAACCGGGTTTCGAACCTAGGACATCTGGGTTGTGAGCTCAGTATGCTACCTACTGGGCTTATCTCCTCACATTCAGTTACATCGAATAGAAGGTTGAAGGCTGCTTGGACGCATGAGCACCTCAACATGCGGGGGCAAAACAACAGGGCTGGCAACATCGGATTAGAGGGCTGCAGACAGACGAGAGCTTATTTTCCCGACATATTCCAACTTTGCCAAATTAAGTAATGTAGTAACATAACAATATTGAAATAAATATGTAAATATCAGAAAATAAGAAATAGAAAACTAAGAAAAAAACAAGAAAACCCAGGCCCAAACCCGGTTGATCAAAGTGAACTATGTATAGAAATATCAGAAAATAAGAAATAAAAACTAAAAAAAGAACAAAAAAACCCAGCACCTAACCGGGTTTCGAACCTACGACCTCTGAGCTGTAAGCTTAATACCCTACCAGCTGCGCTAATCAGCTCACATTCAGTTAAATTCAGTTAAAGGCTGCTTGGACGCATGCGCACCTCAACTACTAAATTTTATGTGGTGGGTGGAATATGTAGGGCAAATAAGCTCTTGTAGCAGGTCCTCCACTAATACGATATCTGTCATTTTAATAGTGGGGGGTATAATAACTCGATCTCCATTTAAACGCTCCTCAAAATTTAACCATCTGCCATCTTATCTCAAACACCAATCAGAGGAGAGTGACGTCGTACTTTCGCAAATATCTATGATCCGAACATCTGTTTTTAATTTACTTTGTTGTTTGATGACTTTGCATGGTTCATGTATCAAGTGTTTGAAGTTTGACTCATAGAGAAATATAATCTGTCTATGGTTTGACTTTGACGACTTTACCACAGAACACAGATCATAGATAACCTATCGACACAGATCACCTAAAAATGGTATTTACGAATTGATGATGTCATAGACAGACGCCATTACTATTCTAGCGTTTTGGCGTATAATTTAAAATGTTTTTTTTGAAGTTGAATTTTTTCTTTTAAAACTTTTTTTCTCACAGAAATTACATTTATTGTAGATAAAGTATATACGTGCGAACATCATGGAGCAGTTTTTCAAAATCAGTCATCATACCTAGGTCTCTGTCTGTACAGAGCATTTATATGTCTTGCAAGAGCCGTAGAGGGAGGTAACACATTGAAAATGAGTTCGTGCGCATGAGGGCGGGCTCGCCAACACGTTTGGCATTTGCAGTATATTGTAATGATTGTAAAATAATTTCATTTTTCCAAATTTACTCGAAATAATTGCGATAGAATGCAAATTCCTTCACTTATGTCTTTAAAATGCTCAGATCGAGTGGAAACCATCAAAAATGTCATCCATAAAGATTAAATAAGCTGTAAACCGCGATTTTAAACTTATCCGAACTTGAGTCGACCCAATCGGGAACTGAATATTAATTATTACTACAATCTGCAATATTTTCGGAAGTAATTGCACAAGTGCATCAAAATTACCAATAATTTTGCATGACAGCATGTTGTCTAAAAACTGCATGAGTTCATATTCATATTTTGGAGAAAGAGCCCGATACCGATGGTCTTTTAACAAAATATGAAAATGACCAAATGTAGTTTTCCCATGACAACACGACCGAATCAAAATTGTATGGTTATTTTGATGCACGAATGTAATTCGGGGGAATATTTCCGAATAAAAATTTTGCGGTAACGTTCTGAATTGTTTTAACAGTGAATTCCTTGTACTCTTCACCATTTTGCTTACGCATATTGAATGCTCAGTCCGTTAATATTTCTGCCAAAACGTTGATTTGTGTTGTTTCATCCAATGTATATTTTTTTCAGCGTTTCCGGAGTATCAAGTGTGGATACTAAAGTTGTTAATTTTACTGGAAAGGAGGGAAGTGAAGTGGAGTTCAATTGTATTAAATAATTGTTCACAATTCACCATAAATATATCTAATAAATGAAAATTTCGTGTTGTAGCTTGTAGTGTTAATGCAATAAAACCACTTTATTATCATCAGCATCATTTTGAGTTTTCTTAATGTCATTGTCAATTTTAATAACCAGTTTAATTTAAATTATTACTTGGAAGGTTGCCTAGCAACGAACTTTTTCTGCCTAGGCATTAAAAGTACAACTTCTAAGCCTACCAAATGTCATTAAAAGGCCGCTTTTAATGTCATTTGGAGAAAAAATATTTTTTGACTTTACTTGTCAAACTTATTTTATTTTTAATTATCATAGATTCACAATGGGATTACCGTGGATACGTAAACAATGCAATTATCGAAGTGCTCTTTCGGTTTCTACAGTGCAGTTACCACTGTAATCAATCGATAATTGCACTTATCTCATGGGATTTTTTACATATGAGGGAAATATTCTTTCTCATTTTCTATGTAACCTCCAGCACCAATATTGCTTTTCCATCCGCCACGACGTTTCACAATCTTTAAGTTGTCCACCTCGTATTATAGGTCAGGTAAATGCAAATTTTCATTTCAATATCCCAGAACGTTAATGTACAATAAATCTATAAATGAATTCTAGTTTATACCGGTGAATTTAAAAGTTTTATGCACTTTTCAAAATTGAAGACTACAATTTTAAAATAATAGTCCTATCAATGGATTTATGATACAAAATGGTTGTTTAGCACTAAAGTAATAATATTATAAACGTGTGTGCTATGTAGATTATTCACCCGAAGGCGTTTGGTAGGGTAAAGTTGGTAATCGGATAAAATTAGAAATAAAGGAGGTATATTAACGCTTGAAGATTTGATGAATCCTAGAACCATGATTACAGACACTTTTACAAGATTATATAAGTAATATAATGTATGTATATTGAAAAATTATTAGCCTACTATAATAGAACCAAACAAAATTTCAATTTCAAAATATTTTATTAATCAACATATACAGGTACTTGATGATGGCTCGATACTCCAATTTTTCGATTTTTATAATTTCGGTGGACATATTTTTTCTTTTAATTTATTGCGTAACCCTGGTTTACTTTTTTGACGTCCAACTTCACACTGACATTTCTAATGAGTTATTGTTCGACGAATTTGCCAAAGCTCAACTAATAAAAATGACCTAAACGTCAAAACTAGTTAAAATTATAACAACTTTCAGTAAAGTAAACAAGAAATAAAATAATGTATTATTTACCTACTTTAAATGTTGAAATAAATTCTGCATTGTTCACCTACATATCAAGTGTGTTACGGTATGATACTTTCGCAAAAAAAGAATAATGGAGCTGTGTATTAGGCGCCGCCACCGGTGGCGGCCGGTTGGCGATTCCATTGGTGCCCGTGACCTCTCGAACTCCTAGTGGTCACGATGCTAATGACCTCGCGTCATAAATATATACGTGCAAAACGTATATTACCAAGAAAATTAAGGGCTCTAAGATATAATCCTTTTTGTTGAAGTTTAGAATAAATAAGGAAGCTGGGAATATTATTTGTTGATCCAATTTCAACGAGTAATATCCCTAGGACATTGATATCAAACGAGATCATTTTATGACAATCAAAAGCTCAAAATTCGTCGTAAAATTATGAGGAATTTGTCCGAGAGATATTCAGAGAAAAATTACATAGCACTCCATTTCAATTAATGTCGAATATGCACTACGTTTTACGAGATGTCATCAATCATTCGAATACTGTCATTGTATCTCTGAAATGTACACGAAGACTAGATGCTTGTGGGATTAAATTGTCGAGGACGTATCTGCATCCCAGCAACCCTTGGAAATGACATGTCAACAAGATGTGTAACAAAAAACACTTGCACTTCTTCTAAATGAGGCGTACCATTAGCACCGGCCTAACAATTCCACCGAAAGTTTCCACTTTACAAATCATCAGGAAAAAAATGTAGGTGAATATCAATTTGGTGGAATATTTGAGGAATTGTATTTTAATTTTTATTTCTCAGAAGCTTTGTCGGCTTAACAGAAGGTTAAAAGTGTACCCACATGGTGGCATGTGAATTTAATTTTCGTCTTAAACGATAGTAATAGGATACTTCTTCATAGAGGAAGTCGAAAGAAAATTTTAAACATTAAAATTTAATATAAATAGTTTCAGTTTATAGTTTAATTTTTATGTCTCAGTTGAAAAAATCCGGTTTCTTTACTATTAAGGTTATACTATTAAAATAGCTCGAAAAACACCGAAATGTCTCTTACAAAAGCATAGAAATGTGATTTAACCAGACATTATAAGCTTTGTTCGCGGGTCTGATTACGAACTAATTCAGGGACTGATCGCATGCGCATTTTCAAAATTGTCGTTCGCGGTTTGTTCAGTTCTGAATTTTTAGTAATAGTTCTGTGTTCGCGGGTCACAGTGATTCAGTAAATTATTGATTCGTAATCAGTCCTAGCAGTTCTCTGATTTTGGTAAGGACTGAAAGTTCAGTTCGGCCGCTCATGCGCAAATGATCGATATGTTAGTTGTTTCATTCATATGGTTTTATTTTAGTACATTTTATCTTATTTTAGTTGTTTCACTCACAGTTGGGGGTATACTGTGGTTTCACTTGTTTATTTCGTAGACCACGTTTATTGTTTGCTTTGTTGTGTTTGTTGTTAAAATAACAATAAATTACACATTATATTCAATTATTTACCTCTTTCTGCTTCGCACATTTTGAATAAATATTTTCTTTAAAAATTAAAATCTGTATACAACACAAAGAAAAGGGACAAAGGGAATCACAGTGAAGGGAATGGCGAAAAAAGTTGCAGTTAGCTGTCAGAAGTGTGGTGTTTTGTTTTCTTCAAGTCCTGACAGTTAATCACACAGGGTGATCTGTGGTTCTCTAAGACCTAAGATCGTTCGCGGTATACTTGGAATTATTTGCTGGTTCGGAACTAAGCATGCGCTCTAAATAAAATGTACAGTTAATTCCAGAGTGATTCGGAATCGGTTCGGATTGTGACCCGCGAACATAGCTAATAATATATAAGTGGTACTTAGTACCAGTCTATTTTCCCTACAGGGACAGAATCTATCTAACCGGAATTCACTGCAAAACAAATTGATTTTGCGAGACATTTTTCGTATACCATACCTTCAGCTGATATCAGAGCCGTGCCATCGCTTTTTACCACGTTTTTACCAACTATTTTGAGTCCATAATTTCTTTGGAATGACAAGAATCATCAGTTTGCGGTTTTGACAGTTCAATAAGTCAACTTACTTGTCTTTTTCTATGGTATTAAGTTTTTCAAAAAAAATCATAAATAGCTAGGTGTTACATAACGCCCTCCAATTGCCGATTGGAAAATTAAAAGTGTTGTTTTTTCTCTGGAATCTACCTCTAATTCTCTATGAAAGGAGTCTATATTTTTCAAAATCACTTTAGGCATAGTCTGTATCTGTATCTGTAGAGTAGGGAGGGTGAGTGTAGGCACACAGCACTTAGGTCACATGTGACCCATTGTAGATCCTCCCGAGGAGTTGTCCTCCTAGGTAATCGAACATCCTGTCTTTCTCGAACCCCTTCACCGAATACACACTCTCTTATTGACGCTAGCTCCGGACAGTTTCATCTTCCTGCTCACACATCCTGCATAGAAGTGTGTTCACTAGCCCCATAGTATGGAGGTGTTTCCTTAGTTGACAGTGACCAGTCAGAAATCCTACTGTTAAACGTAGGTTTTTCCTGGTCATCGACATCATCGACATCTCCTTTATATCGGCAGGTGTAGACCAAGACCCACCGAACATGCATACACTCTCTTATTGACGATAACTCCGGACACTCGCATAAGACATGTCTGACAGTTTCATCTTCCTGTTCACACATCCTGCATAGAGGCCAGTCAGTAGGTTTTTCCTGGTCATCGTCAAAGATTTTTTCGGCGCCAGCTTCCCAAGGTTACCCAGAGTGATCCTAACAAGACTGCATCCTTTTGTTTCATCCCATATTTCAAGGGATTGAGCATGGGTGTAACGTTTGGCTTGTTCCGCAATTGTCGAAGTCGTTAGGCCGTTGGTGTCACTGGCTAAAAACTCGGCAATGCGATTCCCTTTACTCCTGTCGTGCCCTTCAACCCACTTCAGGATAATATTGTTATCTGCCGAGGCGTTAGCTAAATCTTGGTGGCACTCTAGAACTATCCCCGATATAACACGTTGTCTGTTCAAGGCTAGGCATAGTCTTTTCCATGTCAACGAAAGAACACTCCAGAAAAGGCGATACAGAAAAATTACTTTATCAAATGCTGTAGATAAGGACAGTGGTTTCTAAAGTTGTTATTTTTTATCATCCCAATTATTTTAGAGCTAATTTTCACATAAAAATGTTTCCCCGATTTCCAGGACATACCGTTTTCGAAACATGATACCTCTTAACCATCCTTTCCAATTATTTAGGAAAGACCTTTTATAAATGGTATTTATCTAGCGAATGGATTTAAGATTATTTATCTAGAAAGAGAGATCAATTAGATTTTCTGTTCTCCCATGGAATAAGTTAACAAATACCCATATTCTTGTAAAATTCAATAATAGTCCATAAATTGTTTGCTAATCTCTCGATTTGCTGAGTCAGTGAGCATTTCCCATGAGGTTCGTTCTGTTACGCGGAATTCTTAAACTAGAAACTGCAAACATGGACATGTCAGAAAACCGACTCTGATGAACGTATAGTTTACAGGGACGCGCAAATACAAGACATAATTCTATGTTCAGTGCAAAGAAAACTGTATAATTGTATTCCCTTTTTATAATAAAATTTGAAGCAACGAATTCATTATTCCACATTAATAATGAAAATACGTGGTATCTTTATTGAGGAATTTATTTTTTATCTTTAACTAGTTTCTCTAGTTCAAATGAACACATTTAAAGTTCTCGAAGAAAGCTCGTTTTTAAGGAATACGTATATATTCACACATACACGCGGAAGAATTTAACATTTGTTGATATAAACAGTTAGATTTTATATTCTAAGAACCCACTCAGTTAATTTGCAGTAGTACTTCACTAGATTGTTGGGAGAATAGGTACGCTCGAGTACTCACCTATTAGGTACTTCAAAAATTATCTTTGCTAATGAACCATAGGCGTGTCTTTAGAATAAGAATACCTGACATTCTATAGTTTTTCAAAAAGTTGCTTCAAACGTACAGTCTAAGATATATAATATTGATTGGTTAGAAAAAAACAGAGTGCTCCAAAAATATGGTACAATAAAAGTTTGCGAAACTCACGTACAGAATTACGGCAGTTTTCATAACAAACTTTGATACTACTTTAAATAAAAATCGATTTCATATCAGCCTTTATAACTTCAAGTCGACTTTAAGATAAAGTGGACATAATCGCTACTTTAGGCGACTTTAACCTCAAAATTTAAGACAGCTTTCAGTTCGTTGTGTCAGTATTGTGGACACAGTCATCAGTCTTTGAGGATAGCAGCAACGAGAGCGACAGTGATGAGGAAATATTCATCATTAGAGAACGAAAAATATATAAACAGAGAATAACAGATTTTGATAATTGGTTGGATGAAGAATTTTACCAAAGATTCAGGTTAAGCAAACCTGCTATAGTGGCGAGATGGCCAGGGAGTGCTCATGAACAGACTATTCTTAATAATAGTCGATTGAAAAATAATTTTGAATGAGGCCAATGTAGGAGGTTCCATTTAATTGGAGACTCTGGATATAGAGTTCAAACATATCTCTTGACTCCTCTGCAGGAAACAAATACAAAGGCTGAAAGACTATACCTACAATGAGTCAATAATAAGAGCTAAAAATTCAATAGAAAGACAGTAAGGTGTCTGGAAAAGACGCTTTCCTATACTATCCCTAGGTATAAGGGTTAACCTGGATACAGCAATGACAATAATTGCAGCATCAGCGGTTCTTCATAATATGGCTATCGAAATGAATGAACCTTTAATGGTTTTGCACACAATAATTGATTTATATTTCTCAGCTATTTTTACCAAATTCAATTCTTCTTCTGTTGTAAAATTTGTACCCCTAACTCTTTTTATATTTACTTCACCCATAAAACACTTATTTCAAGTTGAAAATCAGAAGAAAGCATAAACAAACACTAATATAAAAATATAATACGAACACAAACATAACCCTACAACTGTCATAGTCACTGATACCAACTTCTCTTGATAAACGTAAAATCACACTTTACTTAAAAGAACAGAACAGAAATGTTATGAAAATCATTCAACTTAAGTGAAGTTAAAGTGATAAAGTCACTTTAGCTAAAGTGAACTTTAAGCATTTGTTATGAAAGCGGCCGTTGATACTGTTGATGTGTTTTAAAATGACAACAACCTACAAAAAATTTTAAATTTCGTGTATCATACCCCAAGAAGTTATGAAATACAACAGGTATATCTTTTACGTTTATCAACAGGTTGTATCTCACAAACTAAGAATGTTAAAGAAAAGTTGTATTTGGGTATTTTATACATTTCTTAAAGATCTGTAATGCCTTTAGTTTACAGTATTTATTTACGAGACATAGTCAGTATTTATATTATTTTATCTCCCTTTCAACTTTGACAATTTATAAAAGATAAAATTTGGCTGGCAACTCAACTGATAAAAAAGACAACCCTCGTAATACGTTCTAAATATATTGAATTAAATAATAGAAATATATTTTGTCAGTTAAGTTGCCAGCCAAATTTTATCCTTTGTAAATTGACCAGAAGTGATCGAAGAATAGTTTTAAAGATTTCAATCGAAAACACAATGACGCTCAATCAAATGTTTATATTTATCAGAAGTTGGAATCTGATAATCAAATCATGATTTTTTTTTGAAGCACTAAAAGTGGACACATAATTTTAACAGTATTTCTGATCACGTTTCCTTTGTAGATAAATAATAAAAAAAATATCAACTCCTTAAATATTACAAATATGTCGATAAACAAAATTTCATCGTTAACCTTCGAAAAGACGAAACATTTATATTCCCACATTCATTAAATTATCCGATTTACCACACACACCTCACTTGTTAGTACACCCACACTACGGCAACGTGAAAACCAACATGTTATTAGACCTAACTGCTACTCATTCTAATTTTGTTTCACCATATTCTAAAGTTCTAATAGAAATTCCTGTTATAATAACACGTTGCGAACCAAGAACAACAACAACTCTTTATTCTTCTTCTTCTTCTTTGTTTTGTTACAGAAAAATTTGGGTTCATGAACAAAGATTCATATTCACTAAAACATTACCAAAGCTCTTAATCGCTCGATTCTGTTTACTTCAATTGAATTAATGGAAAAATGAGGTTAGGAAAACCAACAAAAATGGGTGCGTCTAAGGGGAGGTCGAGCTAAAAGTTCGAGAATGTATAGAATAATAATAATAACTTTATTGCTTATAGAAAACAATGTTTACAGCAAGGTTAGTGTGTGATAATATCCAAAAAAATTTTTATTAAGTTAACAAGACAGTTTGTAATAAAAAATAAAAACAAAATAAAATAAATAGGTACCTACATTATTCATCGAGTATAAATGACCTCAATTTGAGAATATTCCAAAGGTAGCAGCATATAGTTTTTCCTTCAGATATGTTTATATTTTGTAGAGCATTTACTAATGTTTCCAAATTTTGCAGACAGGATATGTTTTGTTTCATAACTGTATATATCGGACACTCAAACAAAATATGAAAAATAGTTTCTTTTTCGTCCAGGTTACAAACAGTACATGTTAAAGTAGGATCTATACTATATGTTATGCCGTTTAATGTGAACTTCATTTTAAATTGATTAACCGTACGGAGTTGAGCCAAAGTACAAGTGATCTGAATTGGAGACTTCAACAGTAAAAAATTGCTTGGTTCACGTGTTGTGGTGAAAGCATTATATAGAGCCATGAAAGGGTACGCTGACGATGTAGCAATATCGGATTGGTGCAGGAAGGTATAATATTTGGAAAACAGTAGTTTTTTTTTGTGCTGTTAGATGACCATAAGTTAATTGATTCTATAACTGCAGTGATTCACCGTCAACAGAAAATTGTTTGATTTGGGATGCCCAATTATACTTTGTGGTAGCGGAATTCATAATACGTAGCTGTTGCTCAAAACAAAGTCTGGGATAGCGAAATTTTTCCATTCGAAGAATCTTTGGTAACCAATTTATTGTCATTTTAAAAACATTGTACGACAACTTAACTTTTCCGAATAACAGAGTTCGGAGTATTAACCGCTACTAAAAGGATTCGTTTTAGGAAATGTATTTGCACCCTTTCTAGTGCAACCAAATAACGAGGACCCCAAACAGAGCAATTGACAGAGTTCTTATATTTGGCAATACCGTTGATCTTTGTCATTCTCTTCGTGGGGAATACTATGGGAAACAATAGTGTTGAAATTTGGCTTTTTCTAGCTGATAAAATCAAATTGTATCAACAATAATTCTATATTTATAACTTTGAGTTACAGTTTACTATTAACTATAAGTTTTCTCCTTATTTTTATCATATTAAAAGTACCTTGCTTGCCTCAGTACCATTTAAAGTTCAAATAAACACGTAGTCTCCGTGGCATCTCTACGAAAAACTTCCGCAAATCATCTTAATTGCATTCATCGATCGTCCATCTAATGATTTAATTGAATTCGTTAATTATCGCGATTTAAGGATCACTCTGTATAAATTACTGGACGATTACCGCTGATATTCACCCACTTAGTAAAGTTGACATCAATCAACAAATCGTTTTGAGTGGTACATTATTCATCAGTTGATATTATTATTCAAATCGTGTTGACATCGGTGAGAATTATTATGTGTTGTGTTACTCGATAAGATCTGAGCGCGTAAAGAGTTTAAGGTAATGATATGGGGAATTAAGAGAGTTTTTTCTTGTCGACAAGTGTGACGATCACAAAAAAAAAGAAAAAATACAAATTTATAGTTTTTATAAAATAAATTTCACTCACCGTAAGTCATTAAGTATTTTTGAGCTATGAAAATGGTTAATAGTTAGTACTTATACGAAGTACCGTACGTACTTAAACACAGAACACAGAGGCGTTTCCTTGTGCATTTATTCATATTTTATGTACATATTTTCATAAAATATTTATCAAACTATTAATTATTTAACTATGAACAGTAGGAGTCAAGTGACATACTACTACTACTACTACTACTACTACTACTACTACTACTACTACTACAGAATGTGCAGGCGAGCCTTGACCTAGCCAAACTAAAGTCATGGTTCCGGCACCGAGGCCACTGGTGGGCCCATTGTGCCATTCCTGCTACCTAGACATCCATGAAACCGAGTCCTTCAATAAAGGCCACAACCTTTTTCAGTGGATGCCTGCTTGTGTCTCCAGGAGCCATGACAGGGACTCCGAAGATTCGCATGCGTAATACAGCCCAGTGTGGACACTCTAAGAGAACATGGACTGACGTTTCATCAGTCATGCCGCAACCCCTACATAGGGAACTTTCCTCTGCTTCCTCATACAGCAGTGCCCTGTTAGGAGTCCTGCCATCTTCCCCAACCTACTCCTTGGTAGTTCAATAGCTGCCCCAGCGTGTCCATCAGTTTATCCCATCAATAGAAGTTTGGATTGTCTAGGACCCTGCAGAACATTCCAATGAGCGAGGTGCTGGTTCCTCAGCCACTTCCTCGTCTCCTTGCGTATTGTTTGTTTTGTTAGGCCGAGGGTCGGGCCCTGGCCGCAGAAAGGAGCTGCCGCCCCTTCCGCAGCCAGTGCATCCGCCATTTCTTTGCCTTCAAAACCAGAGTGGGCCGGAATCCATTCTAGCCGTACTGCGCTCCGACTTGCAAGATCAGACAAGTGATATATTTCAAATGTCGTCTTCAACCCGCAACACTTTAATGCTTCATTGCACTGCCAGAGGGCGCAGTAAAAACTACAGCTTTTGAAAAGACAAATTCATGTGCATACTCGGCTGGCATGGGATAATGAACATGTGAATTGAAATGCTGAATTTTAAAAATGAAAGTTCGTTTGGACCATGCTGTATTCCGTCTAAAAAAAGCCTGAAAACATTTTCCAAACTTCAAAGGTAAAGCAGATTAAGAGAATATGCTTTCAGGATACCGAGATAAACCTCCCCTATGAAAATCTGACGCGCTCGAATATTTCAAAAGAACTTTTTTTTTGGATATCTTCTGTATGTTCCTTGTGGTATATTATTCATTCTTTTTTTAATTTTTTGGGAAATTAAACCACAATATTTTTAAATTCTTTACTTCAACGTTTCGGTAGCGTTCCAGCTTTTTTTTGGATTCTCAAAAATTTGTTAAGGGGAGCTTCGTTGGGGCCTACTTAACACCCCTTCCGAAAATCTGACGCGCTCGAGTAAATTTTTTTTCTCGGATTTTTGACTACTTTATATGCCTACCCCCACCACGCAAACCGGCAGATTAGTATACCGTTGTTATCAGAGGCACTTGGGGCATACGTGGTATGAATATCTGACGCGCTCGAGAATGCCCAAGTAACTGTTTTTTTAAACATTTTTGAAAAACCGTACACGCCATACATGTGAATTGAAATGCTGGATTTTGTAAATGACAGTACGTTTGGACCATGCTGTATTCCGTGCATTGAAACTAAAATAATCCACAAAAAGGTTCTCCAAACTTCAAAAATAAAAGTTGTTCAAAAAAAGGTTTAGATCGACTACCTACATACCGAGCTATAGCCAGTTGAGTGAAAGAGTGGCAAGAGCTACATTCTTCCAATCATACTATACTTTAGGTTTTGTCAAAGTTAGAATTGAAACTTTAAACTCCCTATTTGTATGTAATTTTGATGTTGATCTTTACCGTTACTGCCAATAGAAAATATTGGAAGACAAATGAGATTTGAAACATAATATATTTAATTTAATTTATTTATGATGCTGTGCAAGTTGTGTTAACAATTGGATAAATGAAATTTAACAGTCCAGACGTTTAAAAATGTAAAAAGCACTTTTAAGGTTATTCAAAGGGTTGTACCTAATCCATGAGATTTTTGACAGCTGCACAATCTTAATGATACATGCTCGGAAGCAATTTTTTTAAAACAAATTTGGCAAGCATTTTATTTAGTGAGCTTTTATTATAAAGAAAATTGTAAGGACATAAGAACAACTACCTTGTAATAACATTGAACAATCCCCCCGTATATTATGAATTGATCGAATGATTAATGCCGTCTTCAACAAGTGCTAACGTACATAATTGTTAACTAATTGTCCGTCGATTGAGCGCACCATAATTGATGGTATTCAATGAGGAAGTTGAAAAATTACAACTGTTTTGTACTGTTTTGATTGTTGAAATCTTTCCTTTGGTTTGTTTTTTCAACAAATAAATCATGCTAAACGATATTAAAATGAATATAAATATATTATTTTTGTTAAATAGAAAAAAATTATGATGGTACATAATTAAGGTTGGAAATTTTAGGACCCAGTGACACCTACGACCTAGCGACAATTACGGAACTAACCAAACCCTTAAGAGATGGGATGGAATCAAAGGATGAAGTCTTGCCAGGATCACCCTGGGCGACCCTGGGAAGCTGGCGCCGAAGAAATATTTGGCGATGACCAGGAAAAAACTACGTTTAACAGTAGGATTTCTGACTGGCCACTATCAACTAAGGAAACACCTCCATACTATGGGGCTAGTGGACACACCTTTATGCAGGATATGTGAACAGGAAGATGAAACTGTCAGGCATGTCTTATGCGAGTGTCCGGAGTTATCGTCAATAAGAGAGTGTGTGTTCGGTGAGTCTTGGCATACACCTGCCGATATAAAGGAGATGTCTCCTAGTGACCTGTCCACCTTCCTGAGAAGGACAGGAGGATGTACAATGGGTCACATGTGGCCTAAGTGCTGTGAGCCTACACTCACCCTCCCTACTCTACAGATACAGAAGGTTTGAACACTGTCCATAACCAACGCGATCTGAGCCTACTTCTTTGATCCAGGATACACGAACTAATTCAGAAAAAATGCCGAAAACTCCAGTTAGGTATACCCTGATCAGCAGTGGCGGATTTAGACTTAGGACCGGGCCTAGGGTGGCAAATTTTGAGGGGCGCCAAAATGTTTAAAACGATTTCTACCTCAACAAAATTAAATTCAATAAAATTAGGTTTAGAGGCTAGTAGTGAAAAAAATTAACATTTGTATATAAAAACCCCAGAAAATAATATAATATTTACGAAAAAAAAGGGCGCCATATCGTCATGGGCCTACGGCGCACTCAAACCTAACACCACTAATGCTGATCAGACGAAGTGGTATTTAGCTCATTGGAACTTAGTTCTTCACGTCAGGTTATGTTTGAGCGACCGGGGGTCGCGACGCAAAAAATCTGACCGTTACGTTACGTTATAATACGTTGCTTCATTATGTGCCTTGCTTGCGTGCGTGTGCTCTCTCCTGAGTCTCTCTCTCGTTTACGAAGCAGCGATTCATATGCTCCGGCCGGGATTCGAACCCGGGCCGCCCGCGTGGAAGGCGAGCATTCTACCACTGAACCACCGATGCTATATTAAAATTCTATGCAAAGCTGGTATTCGCAGTGCTGGTGATCTACTTGAATTTGTTCGGATAAATTTTTACTATTATTTCCATAATTTTTTTTGCCCGATTGATCTTTTTTGTTTATTTACAGCATCGGTTGTCAGAACGGTAGGTTGTGCTTACTGGTTTCTAAGTTTAACACGTCGGTAAGTGATTAACTTACCGTTCAAACGTCGAAAAGTAATAAATAGCATAAAAACAATTTCACCAAAATGCAAAATATATTTTAAACTGATCGAGAAGTATAAATGTCACTTTTGACATTTCGTTCATTTCGAAGAAATTTCAATTATTTTATTCGGAATTTATTTCAATACGATCGCGCAAAAAATGGTGTAAGCATCTCGAACGTTAAGAATAATTACAACGTTTGCATGTAGATTCCTCTCGTAAAATTGGACAAAATGATATCGGATTAAGGGGTCTAGCAAATTTACCTTTCGAAATACAGGGTGTTGAAATTTTGAAAACTAGAATGTTTTAATTCGATAACTTTAAAATGGATGGATAAATTGATTTGACATTTGGCAGCTTGTTTTTAAATGTAAAAGGGCCCATTTTTGTTAGAAATAGTAGTTTGTGCAACTAGTGTGGATATGGACAATCCACACGAGTCAAACAGCATATTTTTTCTACGACCCACTTAAGAAAAAATCTAGAAAATAAAAATTTCTATAAACTGTAATATAACTTCAAATTGAAAATTTAACAATTCAATTTTATGTTTCCACTAATTTTTTGTGGTAAACGTACAGTTCTTGAATGTCCAATTTGTATAATGCTACGGTTTCCCTTTTTAAATATACGATATATTACATAATTTTTGCTTAAAAGGAACTAAAGTTCCTACCGTGTGCCGCGACACGTTCTACCTTTTTTATTTTTTATAGGTGGCTTTTCAGTATAAAGTAGGATGATTAAGGTAGGTGCTTTT
The DNA here is from genome assembly GCA_910591685.1 of Galerucella tenella. Lineage (NCBI taxonomy): Eukaryota > Metazoa > Arthropoda > Insecta > Coleoptera > Chrysomelidae > Galerucella > Galerucella tenella. Next base: position 14,618 of record CAJUYH010003339.1, on the reverse strand, counting down.
TAATCTTGAACCAGACTCCTTCAAAAGCCTTCTTTGTATTTTCTAGGGTGTTCTCACTGGTATCTAACAACTCGTGACCTTCTCTTTGATTCCATGCTTTTGTCTAAATCTAACTTAATTCCAAGGTACTAATTTACTTATAGGATGAAACTTCTTCTGACTGCTTCCAAGATTTAAGGATAAGGAGCAAGTTTCCACTGAAACGGGAGTTGAAAGAGTCTTAGGTATGAACTGAAGAATCACTCTTCGGAAGGTCACTAAGTCCAGGTGCTATATTCGATGATAGATATTTTATCTAACAAGGAAGAATTGATATTTCTTTTTAATATAAACCGATGCCTCATCGCTCCTAAGACTGATAAGAAACCCTCCGGCATTCCGGAATCGTAAGAAATGATACATCCCGAAGGCCGGATGTGTGTATCTGAGAAATATACCGTCATTACTACTCAAGCTAATTAATTATCTCATGATATTCGATTACTAATTGTGCTCATCTATAAATTCATGAACAATTTAAAATTATAGGATTTGCGGTCAACAGATAGTAATGTATGAATATCACACACTGAAAAAAGTTCTTGGAAGTATAGTTGTTTTGGATGGTGTTACGGAAAGAGATAAAAATAAGTGATAATTTCACATTTTTCTTTTTGGAAACTTCATAAAGTACCCGCTGTGTGTAGAGTCAACAAGAATATGCTATGTATGTGTACTGAGGTGACATTCACTCAGATTTAATAGATCTTTATTCATATTAATTTCTCAAAGACTAGTGGTAGCTCATTTAGTCCTATTTATCGAAAGAATGTCAGGATTTCAGCAGGTGTTAGTTTCAGTAAATGTCCCTATTATATCCAGTTGTCTCCAAGGGTAACCCACCTAGGACTCTATACAATTCGCTAGTATAAGTTTGGCAAGTTTATCTGAAGCTACGGGACATCGGTAAAAGGCAAGGAAACATGGCGCATATCTGTCATAAACGTACAAATGACGTATGGTAGGTACCTATTTTACTGAAAATACAAAGGTCACTGACAATACCAACGCCACTGGATAAATCAATATCAGTCAATTGAGGAAGTGAGAGGGAAGAACACACGCACGCGCTTGCCAATAAGAAGTCAGCTGGTCGATACAAATCTCCAATTATGTAATTCGGAGGGTGTAGTAATGATGGTTTTCGTACAATGCTGCCAGAGCTTGAAGAAGCCCATAACAAATTTGTAAAAGTGCTCATGTTTTAGAGGAAAGTCACCAAATATGGAATACCATTTTGTTTTTGGGATATAAAAAAAACTTCATATAAATTAAACCAGTTTAATGTTTTTACTTATCAGGCATACATTCATATGTAGTAATTAACAGCCTTTAATCAAATATATTAGTTATCAAATTAAAATCTAACACAAAAAACAAAATCATAAATGAGTAACCAAATATGGAATATATAAATCAACATAACAATAACAAAAATGGACATTATTATCTTTAAGATCAATTAAATAAATATAATATATTGTGATAAATGAAAGAAGTTACATAATTACTTGCAAAAGTCACAGATCCAAGTATCAAACTCTGGACCAGCACAATCATAATGTGCCCAGAGCCCACACATCAGGCATTTAATTTAATATTCCATAATTAGACACCGACGACTGTCCATATTTGGATTTTTATACTAGTTCAAACTCTTCTAAATATTTTTTAAAGTCACAATATTTTAATGACAAAAGATCACAAAATGGTGAAATAAACATAATACCGATATACTAAATAGTATAACACTTACGTAAACAAACATAATAGCTGGTAATACTCGTTTATTACTTACCTTTAAAATTTTCTGCACGACAACAAAACAAAACGCGTCTGCTACACGTGAAGCATTCGCGCAACTGACTCGATGGTGTGGGTGCGATAGTTAGTAGACCGAATGAAACAGAAGATGGTCGAGTGTTGCGTTTCATACTTATAGTTTTAGAGAAATGAAGGCATTCCATACTACGATACTATTCCATATTTGGTGACTTTCCTCTAATATTCATAAATTGAAAAAGTAATGTTAATAGAAAAAATTCAGGGAAACAAGCACATTAAATCATATTGTCAATAATAAAAAGTCCCTTTTCTAATTATTATCACTACATACTTAGCACTTCAGCTTTTTCATAGTTAAACGTGGCAATATCGAATGTTTTCGACTGCATTCCTTTCACGGCTTCAGATAAACTTGCCAAAGTATATGTCAATTCATTCCAATAAATCTACATCTATTTTGAGTTCATTCAGGCGGTAGTGTTACATCATGACACCTGCTTAATACAGCTTCACTCTGGCTTCACAGATCATCTTATTATTTTCCACTTTTGTTAATTATTTTAGGAAATTCAAGCACAACATTTTTGATATTTATTGTTTCAACGTTTCAATAGCTTCTTACCAGCTACCGTTGTCAAAAACATTCAAGTTTATTTGAATTCTGGTCTCTATCTGACACTAACGAAGCTAAAGACTTTTTAATTTTTAAGGTCCATTCACAGTAGATAAACATTTAGGATTAGGATTAACTTTTATTATTATTATAATTGACTATTCAAGTTTCTTAGTGTACAAATTCGTTAATCATCACTTTTAATTTTAGTTTATTTCACTTTCATATTAAAAAAACAAGGGGTTTAAAAATAGATATTAACAAATTCATTATTTTAAATAATTAATCGAGAAAAATCAACCGAAAAAAAAACGTTCAGCAAAAATGATTTGTGTTTAAAAAAAATCTCGTGATGGTAAACAATTTTTACTTTTTAAAAACATACAAATTTGATTTATGTAACAATGTTATTAGGTAGGTTCTCACAAGAAACAAGGACGTGCATTAAGCGATGAACTGTGATTCATTTCAGGATATTCAATAACAAATTCGTGTCTAACGAATTTAAAAAAGATTCATTCTTATGCCGGGATCATCCGATAGAAATAACTTTTATGACAGGTGGTTTTTTTTTTAAATTTAAAATATTTTTGTTGCAAGAACTTGAGTAAGAAAAAAAATGAGAACGGGGGAATACCTACCATAAGAAGTAAAATCACAAAATCTGAGGGAAGAACATCAGTAAATTTAAAAAAAAAATTTTTCTTGCAAGATAAACAAAATGTTAACCCAGATTTTCTGGATACAATTCTTTTTACTGATGATTTACCAGACGAGGAATATTTAATTATAAAAATAATCATTTGTGGGATTCTGAAAATCCACATGCTATGAGGGAAACACATTTTCAGCACGAGTTTAAGGTTAACATTTGGTGTGGTGTAATATGTGGGTATTTAATAGGTCCTTTTGAACTGCCAACCAATTTACATGGACCTCTTTATTTAGATTTCCTTCAAGAACATTTACACGAATTACTAGAGGATATACCTCTCGCTTTAAGACAAAATATGTGGTTTTTGCACGACGGAGCACCACCACACTATTCTTTACAAGTTAGTCAATACTTAAACGAACAGTTGTAACGTAAAATTGTCAATTTTCAAAAAAAAATTATTGCGAAAATCAAAATTTAAATTTAAACTTTGAATACCCCGTATCTCGGAAACTAGCAATATTTGCATAATAATGTTGAGCAGAATCATCATATTTTGAGGTCTAGAATCTACAGTTCAGAGATTGGACATTCTTAATGAATCACCCTGTATAGAAGACACAAAGCTTCTGAAATGGAAGTGGGTAGATAACCTAGGTAATGGTACAAATATTCAATTCAATTTCCTGGGCTGTTCAGCCCAACGCAAACGTACAACTACAACAGCTCTGCCAAGAGACCAAGCAGCAAGACAGTTTCACTGCTAAATATACTGTGACTTTTCTAATTCCCTCCTATGTTCCGCTTTATCATTTCCATCAATTTCATGACCTCTGGGTATTTGAAAGTAAGCCGACAAAGGCTTTTGAATCAAATGACCTAACCTCTGTCAAGAATATATGATCCACTGAATACTCTATCAGGTGCGAGATGGTTTTCCACCCTAATTTCGAAAAGTGGATACTGGCAAGTACTGATGATAGAGACAAAATTGTTTTTATCAGTTCCAGGTCGTTCCATTCTGACTCTGTAATGCTCCGGTCACATTTGAACGACTGATGGAGATGGTTTTTGGGAGGATTACCATGGAAACTCTGTCTAGTATATTTTGATGATATAGGGCGCGTTGGTAATAAATACAACTGTCACAGTCTAAACCGGGAAACAGCTTTTGGCTATTAATAAAGAACTTGAACACTTTCATATTTTTCTTCTCTATTTTGAGGAAAAAACATTAAAGAAAACAGCAAATATAGTTTATTTCCACCTATTATTTTTTCAAAATCGGCTTAATTTGGTTATAATTTTGGTTTTTAAATTCTATTTTGTATTCATTATCAACAAAGGACTTCCCTCTAAATACAAAAAGTTGGAATACATGTGTATTTTCTCGTTTTACATAAAAAAAGAACATTTTGGAAAATTCAAAAGTTCCATATTTCATTCATGCAATTTGAAAGAAGCTTATGTGTTTTCAATTGTTGGGCGGTTGCTAGGCAATTTTTTGTTAATGTTAATATTGTCAATATCAACGTTGACAATTTTAAAGTCTTAATTATGGTTTTAAGTGCTGAAGATTGTGCTAAAGCAGTAGCTCTTGTGGAAGATATGTGGCTCGATTACTCAATGTTAGTCGTTCTACTATTCAAAGGGTGTTACAACGTTTTGGGGATACTGGAAGAAACACAAGAAGGCCTGGTAGTGGTAGAATACGGGTAACTACCGCTCGAGATGACAGATTTATTGTACTAAATTCTCGTCATTTGACTTCAGTACAGACAAGAAATCGACTTCTGGAGGTTGGTGGTAAAAATGTAAGTAAATGGACAGTTCGCCGAAGATTACATGAGGTTGGGTTAAAAACTTTTAGGCCAGCAGCTAGGCCTAAGTTACTTCCACGACACCGGGTAGCGAGATTGCACTTTGCTCGTGAACATGGCAATTGGAATCTTATGCAATAGAGTAATATACTCTTTACCGATGAGTCCAGGTTCTCGCTACATTCACCAGACGGACGAAAACGAGTATGGAGACGAAATGGGGAACGATTCCAAGAATGTGCTTTTAGCCCTAGGCTGAGTCATAACGAAGGTTCCGTAATGGTATGGGCAGGCATATCAAGTGAAGCCTCTACGTAATTAGTGTTTATCAATGGGGGCTCACTGACTTCACAACGGTATATTGAGGAAGTTTTGGCATATCAGGTGGTTCCATTCGCACCATTTATTGGCGATAACTTTATCCTGATGCAGGACAACGCTAGACCTCATTCAGCGAGATGCGTCAGTGAATACTTGACAGAAGTTGGCATTGAAAAAATGAACTGGCCAGCATGTTCTCCGGACGCAAATCCTATAGAACATGTGTGGGACATGTTAGGCAGACGTGTTAGAAGTCGTGCTATAGCACCAACCACACTAAATGGGCTTCTTCAAGAAGAATGGGAGAATATTCCTCAGAATGCAGTTCGTGAGCTCATTAGTGGGATGCCACGCCGTATGCAAGCAGTAATTAGGGCTAGAGGAGGAAATACCAAATACTTAAGTCTATTTTATGTGTTAAATGTTTTATTTCATTTTTTCAAAATGTATCCGTAAAAAGTCAAATTAAACACTGTCTCACTACAATATTAATTCACAAATATCTGTATTTCCTGTAACCAGTTACTGATGTAACGGTGAAATCGAATGATACAATAAACAATGTTGTAGTGTAGATGGCATTATTGAAAAGCGAGTCCATCGCCGCTTGGTTGTTATAATATAAATTCCACCCCCTAAAGGCTACTAGATACCTCGGCAACAGGTTCCGAAGTGATCGCTAATAGTGATATCGCTTACTTATTGATTTTACCAAGAAGCCGGTAATAATGTTGGAATAACTGTTGTTGGAGTGAGATTAATTTTTTCGATATATCTGTCCTGTTTGGAAAATAATCTTTAGGTACTCGCAATACGGGTACTAATGATTTATTTCTCTTTGAGAATAAAAATTTTACTGTAAAAGGTGGGATAATCGTAGTTAAAGGGATTTAATTAATTTTATTTTTGAATTAATTACAAAATGAACTACGATAATTATAAAATTATTATTATTATTATTTTTTATTTTCAGTCGCATCAACCTCTAGGGTTATTAGCGACAATATAATTATTCTAGATTACAAATTGGATAAAATATTTATGTCTTTGGGATAGGTTATTAAATTTTGGACATTACAATTTACTACATCTAATTTATTGCTAATATTATTTTTTATCCTTGCTTGATTGAAAATTGGGCATTCTACTAGGATGTGTTTTACAGTTAATTGGCAATTACATAGTTCACACTGTGGAGGTTTAGTTTTTTGAGTTTGAGAAAACAAAAATAATCATACACAAAAAAGTAACAACAAACGCGTTTTATTAACAACATTTCCAAAATAAGCGAAAAAAAGCGCTATGCCAATAAAAACCGTTCCTGGAACGTGCACTTCACTGGATTCCATTTCTAGTAGACTATCATATCGTTAGAATGTCATAAAATGAAATATTCCATTTCAAATTTTACCAGAGATGTGATCTACTATGAATGGACCTTAATAAAATTTGACAACAAAGTTTTGTAGTCTTAAATTTCAAAATATTATTGATTGTCTAGTTGTCAAATTTTTTTCGTTGTGTCAGCTAGGGACCAAAAATTATTTCATCACTAGTTGATCTTGACAACGGTAGCTGGAACGCTACCGAAACGTCGAAATAAAAAAAATAGAAAACATTATTGTGGTTTGATTCCCAAAAAAATAAGAGAAAAAGAATAAGTAATACCACAAGGAACTTACAGAAGATATAAAAAATAGCTTCAATTAATACTTATATCAAATCTACCAGCAAATGATGAATAAACAAGGTTCAGCCACCGTACATAGACAAAGAATAGTAGGCCTGACTCCGCTCGTACTTTTAAACTACAACAGACTGTCACTATGTCTATTGCTAGATTGGAACTTCAAGTTTCCAAAAAAAAGTAGAATAGGAGACAGAGTGAAATGAACATTGTGCTTAGAGTGCTTCAAAAAAATACACCTTTTTCAAAAATTAGTATGGAGCATAATTGACTTTTCTTCTACCCAACTGAGAAGTTGAATTTCTCTATTAGTGGTTGATAATTTTTTCTACTATTAACCTAGGTCAATAATGGTCAATAATTTGAAATTTATAAAGTTAAACTTTGAACACTTTTTATACACACCCTGTATAAAATGGAAAATTTTTCAACATAGATTCAAATACGTCTGACCTTGCTAAAAGCAATCGAACAGAAACCATTTTCATATTTTTATCGGTATCCTCGTGAAAAAATAATTTACAAGGGTCTGCAACGGTCAAATTTTTTACAAAATAATCAATAACTCAAAAAGTACGCATTTTTCGAAAAAAGTTTTCAGACAAAACTATACTAAAATTTTACGTAGATTTCAAAAATGAATTTAATATACAGGGTGTTCTCTTCAAAATAACAAAGTTGCAGTCGACTTCCGGTAGAATCGGAAATCTGCCATCTTTGAAAATATTTTAGTTAAAAAGATCGTATCCGAAAACCCAAACGTAGAAATTTTCATGATTTTACTATATTTATTTTGCCATATACAGATAGTTTTAACTCGTCGTGGGACATCCTGTGTACCACTGTATAAAAATTATGAGGTTCATTTTTTTTTGTTCAGTCTCAGTTCTTTAACCTGTTTATAAAAGCTTCATTTATGTTAAAAAACTTAACCTTAACAGCCAACTTCCTTTTAATGCCCGAAAAACAAGAATAAACCTACCGTTGTTCATCTTCATAATTTTTTATTCAAAAAAATTGCATTAAATCCCAGTGAAATTAACAAAAAATGAAATGCATTAAAAGGGACGGCTTGACGAATGAAATTTGATACGTATGGAACTGTCTCGGATTAATTTTGGCAGTAGCGGATATGCGATTTTATCTCGATTGTATCTTTTTTTTGCTCTTGAAATTCTTCTTTATATTATGATACCACGAAACGCATTTATAACTGAATAGTATAGGCACTAGGTGGTCTTGGTTACAAGGACCATTTACACTTATTAGAACAAGCAAAATTTATACACAGTTAAATATTTAAGTTAATAAATATTTTTAGGTTAGGTTCGGAATCAAAATAAAAAATATCTAATCCTATTATATTATATTAGACCTGTATAGAATTGTTCAAATTTTTAATCAGTACCATAACAATATATTTTGGTAGAGCTTGAAACAATCCACATAATTTTCCCATTATAAACCCGGTGAGTTTTTTTTCATGATGTCGAAGCCAACTTTTAAAACAAATCTGCTAAATAATTAGATAAAAAATCGTTATGGTTCCTGGTCCGGTCACGGTATAAATTCTTTAACGCTCCTTTAGAATTTAACAAACCATTCATTAATTTTGATAAAAGGCATTTTAAATATTTGCAATCGAAAGGATGTGGTCGGCGAATGTGGGAAACGGTTCGGTAGATATCTGTATTGTTTTTTTTAGAGTAAAATAGCTTAGGTTAACCGAAAGTTCAAATTTTATAAGGCAGATCCTTTTGTTTGAAAATGTAATAATATTTAAGACAAACTGTTTTAAATGGAAGTAAAAATGATGATGTAGAACTGTACTGCTAATATCTTCTATTTAATTAATAATAATAATAAATGCTTTTTTCCACTACTTGCTGTGAAGTCGACAATTATTGCTTCTTCTAGCCCACTAAGAACTAGTGGTTTGTTTTAAAATTCGCTTAATCAAAAATGACTGCTGACATAAGGAGTACGTTCATAATCTATGGAGCGTGTACTTGTCAGTCAGACAACGAGGTAAACGCTGCTCGTGGTGCGTTTGTGAACGCTGTGGTGTGGAGTGTGAGGTATATATTAAATATTTTATGAACGTTCACTTTGTACCCAAGCTTAACGCTTACACTCAAGGCGTTGTGCATTTAAGTTTAAAAAGTAATTCCGTCAAATTTAATTTATTAATTATAGCCTTCAACTGAAAAGTAACTGTCTACGTATTGATGGGCAAAGAAGAATACATTCATATCTGATTAGTTCGGAACCTTATAGAGATAAAGTCGAGCGCAGATTATAATCTCGATCGGAGTATCTTTTATCTTAGAGAAGATAAATATTTAAACCATATTATATACGATCGATACGATCTCGGAGAATTACAAGAAGTACCAAGTTGTCATTATTTATAAATAATAGATTAGACGTACGGAATTTGACACCGAACAGTTATTACGAAGCTCGATAACTTAATTCTAGTATAAATTTTAATTTGCTTTTATCCAATCGTTAAAAAACTCAATTTCTGGAAAGTATTATTGCAGTTTTCTGTAATATTGTTGTATTTAATAAAGCGCGTTACCAATAGATATCGTAGAAATAGCCTATAGACCGGGAAGTAGTTGTTGTTTCTCAGTTGAAAAGCGCTATGAAATAGTTCTGAACCCATCCACTACGATCGCTGAAATTCTTCTTCCCTTAGTCTGTTTTTCGGCATCAGCTGCCTTGCCTATTTCGACAACTCAATTGCAACTAACGCTTCAGGTGGATGGGTTTGACACCTCATTTTTTTATTCTGGATAATCATATTAGACATTCACTTCTATAGGTTGGACTGTTTTGTGATTAGTTTATGCTTCTCTCATTTCCATGACAACGCAAGGTATACATCTTAGACAAGTTCTAATCTAAGGTATACATCATATACATCACGAATTCAACCATTTGACATTTTAGTCCTTATTTCCATCTATGATTTCCATTTCTTGTTGTTGTAGTAGTTATAGACCAGTATTTATAATTTCAAAGTGCACCAATAAAAAAAAATAGCGTAAAGTATTCGTGGATAACTGGTCTTTAAAACGCTCTATTTCGAGCATTCCGGCTTCACCGTCGTGCTCGAAAAATCGCGCATGTTTTAAAGACCTTAATATCCACTTATACTTTAATATGCTATTTCTCAACTACTTTCTATTTCATTCTTCAAAAGTCGTTATGGAATAAAAGAAAGGGAAAAGGGAGTAGTGAAGTTTCCTTCAGGCCATCCAACACGTTCAATTGCAAGTTCTCCATTAAGAGTGCATTATAATCAAGTAGTAGACTATAATAATCACTGTATTGTTATTGAAATTCGATGAAATGTTGTAGGTGGAGTTGAATGAAACATTGGTAAATACGATAGGGCCGTGACATTCAATTATACAGAATCATTGCCAAGAGAAGTAGACAAATAGTACGAGAGAAATAAGAACAAATTCATCAATTATTATTAAGTGAAATTGATACGCAAAACTTGTCCTATTCCTGTTCAATTTTAAATGATTTGATATGTTTATAGAACCGGTCCTATTTTCTATTAATCAAAGTTTTTTGTTTCAAAGAGTAGCACTGTTACTGCAATATAGCAGAGCCACTGTATAAAACGAACCAGTAGGATAACTCTTATAAATTTCATCCATAAATTGCCAGAACTTTTGATGACCTTGAACAGATCGCTTTACGATTTATTTTATCATAGGCGTAGGTGGCATAAGTTTTTAAAATGACTTGAACGTGTTAAATGTTTTTTCTTGAATATTGTAGAACAGTACACCGATGAGTGAATAAAACAATAGTCTTGTACCAAATATTTATTGGTTTTTCCATATTACAATTTTCATTTTGTTATGTTTTTTAAAAATTTTATTGACAAATTTTCATGTGTAATATAGTCGTACCCTGAAGAAAAGTTTCATTAAATATTTTATTGGAAAATCAACACAAGGATGTACAAACTCTGTTGTTTGACTAATATTTATAAGTGATTCAACAATATTATATTCCGTAGCAACTTTCTCAAAATTCATTTGGAATAATGTTTCTAATAATGAGATGTATTGTACAAAATTTTCATGCGGCATATTCAAGTTTCCGAAAGTATCCTTATCCGTATTTTCATAAGCTCTAAGGTAACAGTATAAAGACGAATCGTCTAAATTCTGATACGCTGGTGAATACGTCTCACATACGCTGCATGTATGAATTTCCGAACATGTTTCAATTAAATAACCACAAAAGTAGCGAACAAAATTCTTTATCAATAAATCATTTGTCTGGAAGTCTTTAGGCATTGCAGTATTTGATGAAAGGAATATTGTTGGAGCCTTTTTTAAAATAAGTTTTCTTTTATGAGGTTGCATAATCATGTCTGGTTCAAAATGAGCACCACATAAACGATGACTACTATTTTACAGAGTTTATAGTTTTGGCATCAAGTCAGGCCTATCGCATGCTTCGAGCCAAACTTTAGCTTTGAAACAAAAACAACAAATTAAATCAATGCATGAAACTAAGGTTCATAAATGTGATATAAAGATCAAATAATAAAGTATTATACCAACAGTTTCTCACCTTTCTGAATCCTTTGGAAAAATGTATAATTTCCCATCACAATTATAATATTTATTGTTACATCCACGAACTACACACACAAAACCCGTTTACTTCTTTTTAATGGTATCCATTGCAAAAAAATGCTTATAAACTATCAAAATAATACCGAAAACCCGTAACAATATAAGCTGTAATAAATAATTCGATTCGCAAATTCACCACTGGCACTTTAGTTCGATCGCAGCACAGCACTGGCCGCCGGATGAGATACTCATCCGAACGACGTTGTAGGTCACAGAGAGCTCGGCAGTGTAACGTCACGAGATAACATACTGGTTCGTTCCTATACTGTGGCAGATCAATATAACTATGGGATTTTTACGATAAAAAGACGATGATGTCATTTCTAGTTACTTTCCTGCTTATCAGAATAAATATTAATTTACCAACCGTAAATACAATGTATCTTCAACAGCCAGGGCAATTTACAGCTAACAGGTTGGCAAAACCTCAAGACGTTGTCAGATCAACTAGTAAAATTCCCCAGTTTGTTTTGACGTTTATTGACATTCGATTATCGTCTATTTACAAGTTTAGGAAAAACCTCTACAACACTGAAAGTAACTAGATTGGGAGAATTTTCCCAAATATGTGTTGTACTGCTGTCAGTTGTCGTGGCCAATTGGCGCACAAGGTTTGACTAAATATTGAATCATCATTGGTCACAGGCCATGACGAAAGTAGCAACCAAATGTCACATTATTGTGAAAGAATTAATGGTTATAAAAGTTTATGTAAATTTAAAAGTATATAGAAAATGTAATTGTGTGTTCAAATCATTCTTCATCTACATTTATTTATTAAGGTTATTTTATGTTAGCAAAAAATAGCAAATCATTCATTTATTGTTAAAGAAGTAAATCCATAAAGAAGACCTACCCGAGTGTAGATATATTGTATTCCTCTTCTTCTTTTTTGTTGTTGTTTTGTTTTCGAAAAAGACTGTAAAACAGAATATTGTGTTTATGATGGCAATATTATTTTTTTGTCAATGCACATCAAAGCGATCACATTTTCTTTGTTGGTGTTCACGCACACATGTTGGTATCCCTGCGAAGAAGAATCTTTCTCGACGTAAAGGTCCAATAACTCTCGTAATTATCTGTCTAGAGTGCAAATTTCAAATGGTTCGTTTAATACTCTTTCTTGCGATAATAAAAGTGAACTTAAAAGATGATGCAGTTGTGCAGAGGCGGCGGCGGCTACGCTACAACCGTCACAATCACAATTACATTTTGAAATAATAGCTGATACTTATATTATATTTTACATCGTAAATTTGTTATCGCTTCTATAGTGTTTACGTATTACAGTCGTATTTTGAATGAAAAGAAAAGGAAATACACAAAATTATTAATATAATAAAATTCACAGTATTCGAAATTAGAAAGAAGCTATATACTATACAGAGTGGTGGAGAAAAAGGAAACGAAATGAGGTTTCTTTGATGAATCTTTGAATCTATACAAATAAAAGGTATGTAGGAATCTTCTAGCCCATATTAGCCTTGAACAGACAACGTCCCAAGTAACACATTCCATTTACCAAGCAAATAATGTTAGATCGAATCATATAATTCAGAAAAAATGATAAAGTTTAGAATACTCTAATTATTTTATAGAATAATTTGAGCCTTCCTTAAAATACGTCTTATCTTGTTTAAGACTAAATATTGCAACCAAGTAGCAATGATTGCTAGTAAGTCATGAAAAGTAGCCAAAAAATGGGGATAATGACTTTAAAAAATGCCAAAAAAATTAATAGCCAAATTGGAATAATGTGGTCATAAAATGCCTTTGAGTGCTTCAATTAGTGCCATTTATAAGCAATACTATAAAGTTTTGTATTGGAATTAATTTGGACTTTAAATGGAAATTAATTTAAAAAAAACCATAGTATTGCTAACCTTAATGTGATTGTGAATCTCAATTCAGTTGAAAGGTTTCATGATTTTCCAGAAATCATCATAGAACATGGAGAAAAAGATTGGAATAAAAATTAATGGAAAATTACAAAACTACGGAAATTTGGACGAATAGGTGCGTACTACAGGTTCTTGGACCACGTCTCTCTATTGGCATTGTCGTGGGACTCTTTCTTAATACCACTACGTCCTGGTGGAAATTTTGTGGTTGCTGTTGTTCCCATCCCATGCCTCAGGAGCAACACACAAAATTTTCTCTCCACTTTCTAAGGTCTCAATAACTTTGAAGGTGTCCATTTTTTATTACGAAATAATTTTAAAATATGACCTATAAAACAATCTATGACTCAAAACATAACCTCACAATAATCTTCTTTTTATTAAACTTTATAATTCTGAAAGCTTTCACAAAGCAATACAAACAGCTATCTAGCTTTTAATTCCATAAAGCTTCGTATTGGCATAGAAAAATGCTTATTAAATACAATAAAGACATGGCCGAGCCGTTTGCTCACGATAATGAGCAATGTTGCAATAATAGTTTTTATATTTATATATTGATAGGTATATGATACTATTTTTATATATGGAATATGCAAATAATCTGGTTCAGAACATTATTTGTTTTCAAAAAATATGGGAAAGATAAATCAATTTAATCCATCACATATAATATTATCAATCAATCCAACCAAAAATACTATAAAAAACTTTAATTTCAATTGGATGTATATAATTCATTGATAGGTATCAAAATTGAATATGACAATACCGTAATTCATAATGAAATAATTTAATTTATAAAGTTTATTTTGCTCACAATTATCCCCCTCTGTTTTCAGGAAGTATTTCATTCACATTTTACAGAAAAGTAAGGTTTGCAGAGATTTCTAATGGTTCACAATGATATTTTCCAGTTTCAAAAACAATAATAATTGTCATAATTGAAGGAAAGATCTCTGCCATCACAGTTGACGATGTTTGTTTTTGTGAACACTTACATAACTGTTGGCATAAATTTCCAATATCAATCTCATATTTATCCAAAACAATCTTCATTACATTCTCACGAGAAATGTCTAACTGCGCATGCTCATTCAAAGCATTGAAAGCCATATCTG
>CAJUYH010003338.1:0-33190 GCA_910591685.1 Galerucella tenella | reverse complement strand
TGTTGTTGTTGTTGTTGTTGTTGTTGTTGTTGTTGTTGTTGTTGTTGATATCGTCATCATTATTGCGAAAATTATTTGAAATATTGGCTCACATCATCTCACTCTAGTAATCTCCATAGAAAATAAAATATTTCTGAACATCTATTTTGTTATATCACTTCACATATTTTTAAGAAATTATATTTAAATGTTGTTTAGTGTAATAGATGAAAGTATATTCATATGGATAGTGATATGAGAACTATCATGAAATGGAGGGAAAAGTGACAGCCTTGAAAGTAACCATAATTTCGAAATTATACAGTGTGGAAACCACTTATGGAATAAAATTGTTTGTGTCGTTATTGAAGAAAATTATAAATAAGATCGTTCTCTTTATTCTTAATGAAACATCCTGTATATTTTGATATTTTTAAAAGCTCCTCCTGCTAGACTTCCGTGATACACCCTGTACATCTAAGTCCCAGCGTTTTTTATAATTCTCTAAAATAAGGACACAAACAATTTGATTCCATATGTGGTTTCCACACTGTATGTATTCCAGAGAAACCAAAATCTGTGGCTTTGTAAAGATTAATACTTGAATTAATGTAAAATATAAACAAAAATAAATAATAAATTCGAAACTTTTGGCTAAGATATAATTTCACGTTTTTATATAGATATAAAAAAAATATATATAAAGTTTTATGTCAATATATTTAGAAATATCTCTTACAAACAAATTTTGTATTTCCTCATCATCGAAAATGACTTATGTCATTGTGACAAATTGTTCCTTTCAATATAATAGCTTGAAAAGTATCACTGCAAAAACAATTTTTTTGTTTAAATTCCATCTATAAACAATTGCATTCAGGATAAATAATAATATTAAAACATTTGCTCATAAATTATTTAACATATTATTTTAATAATTTATCTTTAATTTCCTGTTTTTGCCAATAACAATTCTTTCTCATATCTTTTTCGAAAAACTTACATTAAAACTAATCCCATAACCGAACTAAATAAATAATCATTTTGGATACCGATATCAACTGCAATTATCAACATTGTAAAGTAACAAAATAAATTAAAATAAATTAAATGAAAATAAAATGAACGTCATATATTATTCGTTGATTGAAAATTAATAATATGAATATATTTCGGTAGATAAAAATATATTTTTATCCATGTGTACACGTTTCATTTTCATCCCTCCATCTTGTTATATCTGACCTTTACGTTCCAACACCACTGTATACAATCAGGAAAGCTAATATTGCGCATGCATAATTTAGTGTTTTCAAACAAATAACAAAGTTTACGCATCGCGATGGGTATACGTAATGTGCACAACGTTGATTTTAGAATGTCGACATTTGCCAGTGACATATTTTCATTCATATGAAAATGTGCGCCACATGTGTGCATTGCTAAAAATATATACATACATATATGCAACCTATGTAAATATGTTACATATATCAAAGTAATTCAATTAATTTCGTAACATATTTTCGTATATAATATTCTAATTTTTGTTTCATTGTTTACTATGTGTATGTCGGTGGATGCGTGTGCGTGTATTTATTTGTTTACGATATTGAATACTATATATAAATAAAAATATAATTTGTTTATATGTAGCGGAGGTATGCAATACTTTGCCAATATAAAGGTTGGACGTTGTCGACTTGAATATTGGTATTACCAACCAATTTCACTATGCTCTATATTCGAGTTTTTTTTTATATTCACCTAGATGGAATGACAAATTCATTGATGTGAATCATAGCAATGCTTATTGTTTGTGTATTTATTACATCTCTCGTGATATTAAAAAAATGCCATGAGTCATAATCTCGAGATTTTTTTGCCTGTTTGTGATTGAAATTTCTTTCTGCTTTACTGCACTGCTCAAATGATGAATGGTTTATTAGAACTATAATTCTATGGTTTTTCATTTAATGAAAACTATCGAAAATTTTATTGACTATGTACATTTATTCGATGTTAATTGAAAATTTCAGATGATGAGTTTTTTGCAGCTAAACAAATATAAGTGAATAAGAAGATTCGACGAATGAGCCTGCTCAGATCTTCATTAAATTATGAAACCCTATTTTATAACCAGGATATCACCACCGAAATGTTCAAATAAATCATCAGCTATTTCCTATTAAATAATCCCAAAACAATCCTTACATCATTTTATACATTGATACATTAGTAAAAAGTAATTGAACAATCAGATATATTATTTTATGCCACTCTATTTTTTCGCTTGTTAAAACACATCATCGTATAAAAGACTTAACTTTACATAAATTTCAAATGTTTCATACAAAAATAATCATGAAATGCATTAATATTCATTCACTATTCATACATTGGTACATATTTAATGCACTACTTAGTATATAATCACGTCACATGTACAATTGCAAGTGCTTGAAAGCCGTTACACCATCCGTATATATAATTGACGTTATTTGAAAATAATTGAGCGAGAGATAATGGATGTATTCGAGCACATTATACACGACATCAAATGTTTGAATATGTGTGTACTGTACATGTATATAATACATGTATATGAATATTCCCATCAAGAAAATCATTGTAGTTTTTGTCTCACTTATCTATGCACACAAATATACCCATCCACAGACGCATAACAATTAAAACATTACGGAAGCAAATATGATGCGAATGGAAAATTGCCCAGCATTTATTTCGAGTTGCCCCTGGCACACCAAGTTAGTCAATGTAAGGCACTTTAATTCACGTAGTACCCGACGAACGTGCTTGGTGTGTGGCAACAGTACTGATTTCATTAGTGTGGAAATTTGTCGACCGCGACACCAGCTGACGAATTTTTTTATCTCCATCTCGGCGTAGTTATCTACATGTACATACTTTTACACGACTTTTTAGTTTGAAAACCGATGAACTGTCACTGTATAACATATTACACGCCAACTCATATCTTTACTGCAATATTTTCGTCTCAACAAAATGATTTCTATACACAATCATATGCAGAGCACAAAATATACAACATTGTATGTATTATTTTTTGTGATAATAGAATTTCTGTACCGTACTTCTATTCATGTGGCTAAGATTTCATGATGGAATGGTTCATAACTTAATTTATTTGTCTGTGAATTTTATTATTGTTCTTCTGTACAATTAAACTTCGAATATAATATTGAAAAATGGTAAAACATAAGAGATCTTCTTTTTCGAAATGATTATTGAAAAAAATTCTATCAAATAATGAAAAAAAAAGAGAAGTTCTTTAATAAATTGAAGATGAACAATTGCAAGAAAGATATCAAAGTATTCGACAATAAATAAATTACCCAACTGCAAAATAATTTGTGCAAATTAAATGATTTTCATATCCAAATTGACAAATTGCCAGACAATATTTCAACATCAACCAAATTACTATTTTATTATTGTATAAAATTCATAGAAATTATTCGTAATTGAATCACGATAAACATATTATTATTTTTGTACAGTAGAAATATCATGATAATGGGACACCATATGCCAATGCATTCCAATGTGCAAAGTCAGAATGCATACGAATTGGAATTCAAACTCCACTTTCGCAAAAGTGTGTCTGCAAAGATAAAGGGTTGCGTCGACATGTCATTCCCCTTCTCGGTCTATATATGACCCAGAGGATCTTCAATGGTGATTTGTCAAAAACATTCCGCAGCGGAATTTATGCTGGTTTTCCGGACGAACGAACAGCTGGTCGTAAGCATGTATATTAGGTATGAATGTATGTATGTATGTATGAGAATGTATGAGGATGTGAAAAGGAAGTAGAATAGATGCAATGGCAGCCAGCGTTGGAAATTTTACGTACATTGCAAAGGGGAAACGAGAAGATGGCATCTGTTGAATTATATGGCAGCTTAACTTTACCTGAATCTTCAATCTTATCGAATCCTACCGTGACACTATTATCAATGCTGCATAACTTTCTGGCGTATCTTGAAATCAAATTGGCGTCGGGCACCATGTCCTTGAAGCGAACCACTTTTGATAAGCACTAATGCAGATAGATTTACAAAATATTGTTCTGTGACTGTTCAATTACGTCGCAAAAGCTGCACATGCAATCACCAAATTTTAATCAACAATATTAGCATATAAATGACACACGATGTAACTCATACCCTGATATGCATTATATTTATGTTATGCACAATCACTTTACACTACTGAGAATGGTAGAAATTGTTAATATAGTGCATGACAATTTTTTCAATATGAAAAATTTATGAAAAATTCAAATTGTCGCTTTCCTGAGAACTTTTTTCGCAAGTAGACCATTCAAACTTTATACGAATTGTGGAGTTTTCATTTTCTTTCATTTGAGTGGTTAACTATTGGTGCTTGTTCAGTTTCATCAGAAATGTAGACTGTTACAAAAAAATCATTTTGTTATTTTGACTATTTATGAAATAATAGAAATAGTCTCAAGATATTGCAACAGTAAATTTACACTATACTAAATTAAATTTTCTCCATAATGGTATATCTATGACCAAACAATTGTATTGAATAGGATATTGCGATATATGATAATCTTAACTTTACAGTACATTAATATTTTATTTGTATTTTCATTCGTTCATTATTTAGTTCAGTATTTTCTTTTTCTATCCGGTGACTGCTGTTATTTTACTCACTGAAATCCAGTGATTATCGTTAACGACAGATAGACACTTGAATCGAAATGTCTCCCTGGAGATATCAGGAGCTAAGTTGGGATAGGGTAGTATCTACAGTTGGCTCAGTCGATACTTGTATATACACATATATATATGTATGTAGTCACCCTCTAGCAATAGCCTGTTTACCTAATGGCCCAGCTCGTCCATTCTTATGGGGCAATTATGCAAACTGTGGAGCTAAATGTGGATTATATAGAAACACAGTGAGCTATTTCTTGATATAAGTAAACTATGAATAAAAATATGTGAATATCCATTAATTAAAGAATGACAAAATTATTTTTTTTTTCTACTCAATATAGCTACTGGTGATAATGGATACTTGAAATTCTATAATAATCAAGACGAATGATATTAATATTGTACCGTAGCGTCGATGTTACAACGTGAAAGTTATCATAAAAGTGATGCATAAAATATAGAATAATAAATAAAAATTTTTCGGTACAAAATTGTTTCATGAATCATATCTGAATTATCGAGCTGTGCAAATTGAATTGTTCGAAAAAATATTGGCTAAAAATGAAAAAAATGTACATTGATTAAAATCCTACATTGAGAAATGTCCGAATAAAATTGATGGAATATTTTATTTAAATATACAATTAATCAATAAATGGTTACGTATTGGAAAACCACAGCATAAAATTTACTCTATACATTAACAACAACATCAATAACAATAGTAATAATAACAATCATTATCATATTAATAAATTAAAAAATGTCATTTAAAGTGTTGATACCACATGATGATGGCTTGCAAAGTTGAGTTGAGAACGAGAGTTTATCTACATCCAACATCCAACTAACAACTTAGAGGGCTCTACATAAATTCATGTATGCATATACTTGAATTCATTACATGATATGTAAGTGTAGGAATATATAGTGTACCTAGGTCAAGTGAACGTGTTGCAAATGTTATTAATTAACCCCTTAATGGAGAAACTTGAAATGAAAAGAGAAACTATGTCGAGTGATACTATGAAAACAGACATTGATGGTGACTTCCAAGTACATCTGTATAAAGGTTGAATTATGATTAAATTTATGGTGATTATAGAATATAACCTACGGAAAATGATGGTGCAATTATATTTTGTTTGAAAAATATTCCTGTTACGAAACAAAAATACTTCATTTTTTTATTATTTCTAATTAAATAAAATTTTAATTGCAATTTTCATGTGCATGATCCGGACATTTTTTCACAACGGTGTGGACATGAAGTATTACAATGAAGTCAAGGTAGTACTACAATTTTGTTTGAATTAAAATTTTGTATCTTATAAGCAAAATAAATTAAATAAAGTAAAATTGTGGATGAATATAAAAAACTCTTTATAGATTCACCAATAGAAAAAAATAATTCATCCACTCATACATTCATTCATTAAATTTTTTACAATTTCAAACAATTTTGCGTACAAACTACACTGAAAAATTCAGTTAAATTTCTATATTTATTGCAATAAATATATCATAAATAAAGGACCGTTACCTGCAATAAAAAAATAAAAAAAGAGAGAAAGACTTACAATATAACAATAAAACAATTGTCGAACGATGCAACTGCCGAGATAATATTTGTGACGTCAATGGGAAACACCATGACGTCAATAGAGCGGATCCAAGTCGCAAACGGTGGGTGAGGTATTGACCCGATCCCAAATTTACAGGTCGAGAAAAGACAGTTCCTCCGAAGACGTGGCCAAGTAAAGACCTCATTGAACGAGGCTGTTATTATTTTCATGCATGTTCAAATACCTATTTTAACTTGTATCACTTTGTTCTTATATTCCACGACCATTTCATTCTAATAAATAAACGAACGTAGTTCATGTCATTTTCATCTCAATAAAAAATAAAAATTATTACACATTGGCAATTTCCCAATCTTCTAAAACTGTACCTTCCTTCAAAAATTTGAACTAAAGTGATATTCTACTGTGATCTCAGTTTATTGTTGATTTATTAAACATTCATAATTCATTTGCCCATTAAAATAATAATCCATATGAGTTATTTGTATTTTTCAAAATATCACCAAAAATTTATTGCTACAATTGAAGATACAATATCGACATTGATAGAATAGACTTAGGTAGCATCTAATCTGCAATGTGTTCGAATGGTACGAAGTAAATGTCAGTTATGCGCAACGTAGAATGTCTGCAATCCCGAAGCTAATGAGCAATTAGCAATGGAGTAAGCTACAGATATTAAACATGTATATACAAGAGAGTGACAGAGACAGCAGGATGGTGACCACATTACCTCGCTATTAAACCACGAAAGCATATCTGGCTACATATTTGTGTAGAAATATGTGTTTGGACATCGTTATAAAAGCATCTGACATCAGAAGGAAAATTTGAAATTATAAAAAAATGAAACATTTTTCACTAGTTTGCCTTCCACAAATAAGTTTTCAGAATATTACGCAACATTTCGTGTTAATGAATTAATTTATTTCCATAATGCAAAATGTATTTAAAGTAATTATAGCCGTCATGTAGAATTGTGACACACGAACAAATTTACACAGCAACTTTATTTTATTGTATAGTTTAGTATTTTTATAATTTCTGCAATGTTGAAAAGTGAACTATTGTTTCAATTGTAAACGATATAATTTCATTCTATCACATGAATATATTTTTTTGTAGGATAAATTTCATTTCATTTACAGATTGAATTTAGATGAAAGTAACCGAGGATTCATGAGCAATATGTTCTCGACAATTTTTCTCTTTAAACTTTTTGTTTATTGCTGACAAAAAAAGAATTACAATCAGAAGGCTGCTTTTTTCAGGTCTATTGACCCAATAGTACATATAAAAGAAAACAGGAAATCGTTGAGAAGAATTATTTGTGACTTGTGGACCGTGAATTCTGCCCTTAATTGAAAATAAAAAAGTTTCAAAATATTTTTTTTGTCATTGTAAAATACCGGATTTGCAATTAAACTGTAATTGAAATGACACAAAACAACCGTCTCTGTAAACAATTACATGAGGTATATATAAATGATTTGTATGTGGGTAAAGTTTGTATCTAGTAGCTTCGTCAAACATTACATATTGCTGCATTGTCATCTGACATTGTACACAACAGCTTTTCATCTACCTCGTAAACATCATCCACGGTTACAATTACACAATACTCAGTCTGATTCATTATTTTATTGCAATTTGCTATTATTGATACAGACCAACTCCATCAACATGTTTGCATTGTCGTTATCAACGACAATATTCCAACAACGTATCATGATATATACTTGGCAGTATTCTGAAATCGTTCAGTAGTCACATGTGAATAAAGAAGGATTCCTCATTACAACACAGTACATCAATAAACATTAAACTGTTTAATGTAGTTATAGGGTCAGTCAGGGATAGATAGCCATAGTTTCTCTAATGATTCGAAATGCATACTAATTTTTTTTTTCTGTAAATTATTTATTGCTACAGTAAAGATATAATAGTACTAGTATAACATAATTTGGTCAATTCTAATAAAAAATAAAATATAAACTGGGAAGAAGAAAAATTAAAAAATGAGTGGTGTGGCCATCTCTCCTATACCTTCCGGGAGTGATGGCCATACACATATATTAATTAAATATGATTTATGCTTGAGTGTTTTCTGCCTTTTTTGACAAGTTTTTCACACTTTCGACAGAAATCTCCATTGCAATAGCTAATTCCGTTCAATAAACTTTGAAAACACAATAGAAAATTATGTTATTGAATTTTAAGCATACTTTACGAAAAATATTCCCTGAAGTGGAATCACATGAAATCTGATTATTCACTTTATCTGCGATTTTTCACTGCGTAAACATGGCAACACGTGCACTAAAGCTCTCTCAGTTGACTGACGCACCAACGCCTTCTACTAACAAATGAGATAGAGAATACTTTGCTATAGCTATCTATCCCTGTCTTACCCTATATCAAAACCTACTGACAACACTTGATGAATTTGTTACAAATCTAAAAGTTCACATTTTATCAAATATTCCATTGCTGCATCGTAATTATTCAAATTACTACGTTACATTTGAAACAAAATTTATGATTATATTTTGTTTTAGATAATAATATTAATATTTAATGGCATCAAGCGATGAAATGAATGAAAAACTCTAACGATCGTGAATATTTACAGAGCTCATTATCATTGATGGGAAATATTCCAGGAATATTCGTACACCCTATATATATATGTATAGAGGCATGAGTGTTGAAAATATGTAGACAAGGAATCATTACTCTTGCATTATGCTTGTGCCAGAACGCGGTGCGAACTATTATTATATCCCATAGCTATGACGTGCCCTTTCTTATCTCCGATCAAATTGCCTGCGTCACTATATCTATCAACGCATTATATACGACATGCATATATATTTATCAAGGGTGAATAAGAGCATCTAGATGCTGGTACATCGTTTTTCATGCTTGTAACGACATTTTTCATGAAAAATCACCCAAAATAAACACAAAGTATGGTGTTGGAAATATTCTGCAAATCTATTTACATCAGTACTCACATTAATCATGAAAATATAAAGACAAAATCGTACAATATGATTTTTATGTGCTCCTTGTGGATTAAATATTATTTGTCAATTAGTTTTTTTTTTCTTTTTTTTTTTGAAAGTGGATGGATCGATAATTCTGAAATAATTTAGATAAAAGTTGGTGTGAAGAACGGGTACAAAATACAGCGTTGGCAATGGTGCATTTCATTCATTAGCTACTCAACTGAAATGTCTGTGAATATGTGTCAATAACTGGTGCACTTGTTTAAACATTAAAAATGGTAGTTCAATAGTGCTAAAGTCGGGGTGGAAAATTTACAAAGTATAGAAGAGTTAATTATTATTTTATATTAAATTAAATATCGATGATAAAACTGTGCTCCGGCCAAATTAATTTATGCGTTTAATCATTTTGTGAGTTTTTCCCGTTGTATTTGTCAATTGATGAGTATTGGAACATCACGTGTCAGCGGCGTTATCCAGCCCAGGATACGGATAACATGGCCGAAATAAATTGTGGTCGAGTTTATTAATTTTCAGTCAAAAATTAATTGACGCCCAAAAACCTATTGATATTACAAATTTTTTATTTGTTTTATCCATGAACCCCAGCAAACATTGACCCAGGCTACACTAGGTGTGAGCTTTTCATTGCTGAATAAAATTGAAAGAAAGAATTCTGTTTCAATATATATTGCAGAATACTACTTTAAATAATAATATCATAAAACTCACACATTTATCCAGGTAATAATTATAATTGAACAAAAACCATAAAAATTTGTTACATAAGAAAATAGCTTCACGGAATTTGACATAACAAATGTTGAATTTTTTCTTTTTACCATTAAACATCAGATATAAAGTTGTAATAATTATCGTTGATCACAAACAAATGATTGAGCACCAAAGAATGGCTATATGATAAAGAAATTTACAGAAAAGGGATGTAAATCGGACAAAGTTTATTAGGATAGCGCGGTTTGAAATTGGAATAAGTTGGCCGAACTGTATACAGAGAAAATGAGAGAAAGAGACAGTTAGGAGTGAGCGAGAGAGGAAGTTTATGCGCTACGGGCTGTGGTGGCGATAGCACGCGGCAGTCTCGGGGCAATGTAGCGAAAGATGTCGAGATAAATGTAAAAAAGCCTGGAGCGAATTTGAGGACACAGTTGGATTGTATATACAAAGATATCCGCCATGAAAAAAAAAAAAAAATAATAACAAAATATATATATATTTTTGTTTAAATCTATCTCTCAATATAATTTCATATATTTTAAATTATATTATTGCAATACTTACCAACAATTTAATTCAATAAATCACTTCTTTACATTATATTAAATTGAACAACCTTAGTAGACAATTATTCGTTAGTTGTTAGCGATAATTATTGCCAATGTCAAATTTTTATAACAATGAAATTAAACCTTTATACACAATGTACTTTAAGCATTTTATCATACAATATTTGACATTGTAAATATATGAAAATGTAGAAATCTGCTTAAAAACATTAATTTGACTCGTGACGTAAATATAAAATGTATATAAATAAAAATCACCAACGAGTAACACAAGATTTGTTGGAGAATGGGTCGATGTTTGAGAAAAAGGGAAACAAGAGCAGGCCGGTGGAGGACTACATATTGGTCCGTCCTCTCCCCTTCCTTCTCCTCTTCCACCTTTACCTCTTCTACTAACATCACATTCTACTTCTTCTTTTGCTTCTTCTAAAATTGATGCTTCCACTCGTCCAGGTCCTTCAGCTTTATCCTCTACCCGAACGTCGTACTTTTTATAGAAAAGAGAGTTCCTTTGTTCCGTCCAGCGAACTGTCGACATTCCTCCGGAAACGACACGGCGCGCACCCTTCCGACCGTGTCTCCACACTCGGTGACTTTATTTTCCGATATATGCCTTTTCCTATATAACCTTTATCTTCTTTATTTCATATATTTTTTTGTTTTACTTCAGCTATTGTCTCTTTGAACTTCTCCATGACTTTCAGCGCACGGCTTTTCAATCATCGGATAGTGATATTGATTCACTTTATCTTTATTGCACTTGCGAATAATAATTTAGGATATGGTAATATTTGTATGGTAGGTATACAGGTACTGTTGCAAAATAACAATAAAATTTATAGATAAAATAATATGAAGGATATTGTGTTAAAAAAAAAATGAGTAAAATTCAACGATATAGAATTCAGTGCGGACTGTGATTCCATCTATTATATACACTGTGCAGAATAAGCCGCTTTTTTCTGCGCTTCCCATTCGCATTTATTGAACTGTTCGCACCCCATTTCCGACCTCTTTACAATTGAACACCTGGGCAAAAGCTGTTATATATAACGGCCTTACGTACATGTACCTATGTCTATATTCACACATGTCTCGTGAATTGGTACAGTGTGAATATCATTCAATGGATCTTACGTAAAAGTCATTGACATTTTGGTGTGACCTTTCCTCAATTGTATAACAGTATGATAGTATAATTTTCAATTCAACTTTTAATCATTTGGAGGTGGAAGACATACTGAAATCATTGTTTATTTGTCTTTCGATTTTCGTGTATTTCTATATTCACAAATAGTCTGTCACATTGTGGGACAATACTTGAATATCTAAGAACAAAAAATAATTTAATATTAATAGAATATCATTGAATTGCAAAATAGCGCTCGTCAATATTCATTGAAATCATAAGTATAAAGTCAATATTAAAATAAATAAATGTAAAATAACCAACTAACATTTGAATTGAGCATTTCACCGATTAAATAACATACAATCACCAGGTGACAACTCAGAATTTTTCCAGCATATGCAGTCAATAAGACTTTTTGAGTAAACTTAAAAGTCCAGCGATAGAGTCAGAGATTTCTCCGGATGAATAAGTCCAATCCATGTAGAAAACAACATTGTTTCTTTCATATTATTCATGTATTTATTTAACTTAGCCAACTGATTTGGTGAATCATTTCAACGTTGATTATTTATATGACAAAAACCTCAGATGCTTTCCGATGAATTTTGGAAATTCACTCAATATCTCTAAAGGGGCAGGGCACCTAACGGCGCCTCTATTTTCATATGTCACTGCAGTCGACGCTGTTCCGATACATAAAAAAGTTCCCACGATTACGATCAGTATTAATTAATTTTTTCAGATAATATTTTATATTATTTGAATTGGAATATCCGGGAAAAAATATATGTACCACGTCATCTACTGAATTCGCGCTGATGAAAATTAGCGAAACTTTTACACTTCATTTCAATGAATAACAAATGCCCAGAAGCATTACAATACTTCAACACAAATAAAAATGATCAATTAATGGTAATGGCTTTTCTACCTATTCATTATCTTATTATTTGAGCCCTTGGCTTTACTATTGGAAGAATAATATAATGCAACAAGATATTTGACTAAAATGTGCCAATGCCAAGTGATTTATTATTTCATAACATATAAAATTTATTAATATACTTTTAGCTTGAAAATATATTAGGACCTTGAATAAGTTCTCGCTGTTTCTTCAAAGATGGCAGTAGCAGTACTCCGTGCATGGAACTTCGAATGGTAACGCACATGGAAAGAAGTTCTGTATCTAACCTTAAATTTCAGTGTATGATAGTTCCCTTTAGTGTGAACAAAGTAATTTTTTATTAGTTCTGTAAATGTCTACTTGTGCCAAACAAAGTGTATTTGCGGGGAATTGTATTGCACTACTTTATTCAAAAGAAATCTGTAGCTGAAGCACATAGAATTCTTGTTGAGACTTATGGTGAGAGTGCTCCGTCGGATACGACATGCAGAGACTGGTTTCGTCGCTTCAAAAATAATGATTTTGAACCTGAGGATAAAGAACGTTCTGGCGCACCAAAAAAATTTGAAGACGAACAATTGGGGGAATTACTCCATGAAGACCGAAGACTCGAAGAATACTTTGAATGAAATGTTTTTGTTCCTTATATCTTAAATAAAGTTTTTATTTTGTAAAAAAACAGCGAGAACATATTCAAGGTCCTAATATTTCCTTCGTAAGATGAATGCAGAGTGTATAACCAATTTACGCAATTATATAACTATTAAAAATAAATGCATCTTATCAGTAACCTTCAATATATTATCTAAAAAGTTTTTATAATTTAAATAAATGAGTAGTGCGAATATAGCCGATCGGCAAGAATTTGATAGTTCATCACGTTGTAATTATCTGCTGCACTATTATTGAGCATTTATAAAAATTCGTTCTCTATGAATATCAGATAAAAGAACATCAACAACTCCATTGTGCGCACTAACAACAAATTCGCATGCTCGTCATCTTTTTCGCTGTCATTTGACCACACAAAAGTGAGTCCGAATTTATGTTCCTTCTTTTTAATCAATCAATGTATTTATTCATCATAATTTAAATAAAACAAATTTAATTTAAGTAATACTCAAATAATCAAACATCTATTGTTTATTCATAACACTATTCAATAAAGTACAATATTGTCTATTCAACAAAACAATGACAGACCATTTTACGGGAAAAGTGGCAGGAAGTCGTTTCATATCTTATTAAAATCTTATTGAAAAATAAAAAAAGTTTCAACTTCCATTATTTTTAACAATTGTACTTTTTTTTTCAAATATAATCAATAAATCGCCGCCAAGCCAACGGAATAGTAGAAATACATTTTGTTGATCACCAAATGATATAAATATTGCAAAACAAAATATAAATTGAAATTTTATGAAATGTAACAATGAAAAATGTCGTCATCAACATAATGAATGGCTCAAAGTACTATCGTAAGAACAAGTGAAATATTCATTGATTAAAACACCACAATTCAATTTAGTATCTAATTCAATGCTGAATTTACTCAATTGCCATTCATATACTCTAACACTTATAGATTCAACACGTCCTCCCTATTTAGACAGAGGTTAATGTGCTTGATGATAGCCATTTTTCACACACGACTTGCTAATTATAAAATACTTATATAATTCTACTCACTCAATGACATTCATTCCGATTGACATTACATTTGTAGGATTATAAACAGTCAAAGAATCATTTTATCTGGAGGTATCAACTCATTATCTGCAAGCTCAATCATAATTATCGTTGCTAACCCACCCACACATTCCGCAGATAATTGATTGAATGAATGTTATATTCAATCTACAATTAATATTTATTATTAATTCTATTCAAAGCAACATAAATAAATTAATTATTACATTCAATATAAAATACACAAATTATAAATACTTTTGGCACTACGTCTCAATTCTAAATTTTATATTTTACAAAATACATCTCAATATCCATGTTTTTAACAATGCAATTTATTCATCTACTTCCAAAAAATTTTTTTTTTTTATGTTTATATTGTTTAAACGTCTGTGATGACATACAAAATCTTGATAAGATATTTTTCCAACCACCAAATCCCTCACAAATATGTCACATTAAGAAGTGCCAACTAATGATTCATGAGACACACATACACATTGTTGACTTACACTTGCCATCACTCTCAAGAGGGAGAACCCAAAAGCAGTGAAAAGGCGTGTGTGGTGGTGACCAAAAAGAAAGCGTTCACGTCGTGAAAGGATGAAAACATTATTCTATGTTTTTTTTTCTTCTCTTTTTGTTTTTTGTTTCACCGTACGGAAAAGGTCGTTCTCGAGTTATAGGATTCGCAATGAAGGACTTAGCTCTTGTTGGCCAACAACGGCATCTTCGTGCGTTCATGCGAAGGACGCGTCGTTACTCTTCATCCGTGGAATGGCCTTTAATAGCGATGATGGTGAAATATCGCGACGGAAGGGCCTGGTCTTCTCTTATATAGCGAGACGACGTCGTCCTGGTGGTACGGGAAGACTGAATATATGTATATACACTGTGGCTGAGGCGTCGAGACGTTTTCACGGTGCTTCGGGCTTGGCAACCAACTAATATTTCGTTGCGGGTGTATACCAACCTTTATATACCCAACTTGACAAACGATTACGCGGCCGCTACTTTCGTACAAAAGTAAGAAAACACTCTCGCTAAATCATAAGGAGCCATTACTGCGCCAACGGAACTCCGCCACACCTAACTTCTATTATATATATGTATACACATATTCATCGTGGCTATTACTTGCGTTCATTCACCCTTTCACACATTTACACGGTGAGAATGAAATCAATGGCATCTTCACGTACAAACCATACGTATTCCCCATATCCAATCAACTATCCGAGTTTTTCTCACCTGTTGTTTTGTAATTGTTGGTTTGTTTCTTTTTTTTTTGGGAGGGATTATTCATTTTCTATTGATCCATTTATTAACACAGTTCTTATATTGAGAATATCAATACAACAATGGTTCCTTTTTCAAAGAATAATGGGATGGAGTACTTGGATATTGTAGTAAGATATATTTGGGTGATAGAGATTTAGTATGGTGGTAGATTTTGACCATCAATTTTCAATTGATTTGTAAAGTAATGCACATAAAGAGAAGGGTTGATATCTATGTTTTATCAAATATAATACTTGAGTTTGTACAATTCGATTAAATATCAATTCATGTTTTTTGTAGTAATAAATTAATCGTATTGAAGGACGTAAAAATTTCTGAAGTTGATCTGTACTCACAATGATATTTTGGATATTGAAGAAAAATCCAAACTCACCTGAAACAAATAAAATAGACAAGAAAAATTTAGTATAATTATCCAAAAATATAAATTCTTATACAATGTATAATAAAATGAAAAGGACCAGTATAAATTCCACATTCGGTTCTGTTTTTTCAATGTCAATTCTTATGTTTCTGACATATTGCTTATTTTAATTACAAGTAAGAATCAAATAAAAACTTTTAAACTCTCCAATTTTCAACCAAGATAATTTTATTTGTATCAATAGAGTTGATATATTTCATAGGTATATATGAAGAAAATTATTTTTCCATAACAGACGCGAACATTCAAGTTCGATGGATTGACTTACAATCAATTTTAAATCGAATATAAAATCAAATCAAATCAAAAAAAAAAAAAATGATTAAATTGCAATTTTATAAATTGGGAATTAGTGAATTTCAATAAAATTTTGTCGAACAATAAACGAAATGTATTCCAAACATTTGAAACAGTTTGACCGACTAAACGTTCCGATCAATAACCGATACTTTTATAAAAATTATACAATTGAAACGATTTATTTAATGAAACCGTTGCTTTAATTTAATACTATTTATATACAAAATATCAAATGTTTTTATATTTCAAATACTTTACAGAAAAATATTTCGATACTTTTTGTGATATTTCAAAAATTTCATGAACACTTTTAGTATATTGCGATGTGGTAATGGTTATTGAGCTCTTTCAAAAGCTATTGCTTCACACAATAAAAGTGCGATGAGAAGACGGTGGTGCAGGAGGATAAGAAGCGGAAGGAAACGTTTTGATGCGTCGTCTCACAGTTGTCAAGGGAATGTACTGCAGTGAGCCGAACCTCACTGTGACCGACATTGATTACTCCCTTCAGGGAGTCAAGCCTCCTGACCACGTCCGTTTTATGTGGGTTAAGACATCGGAGTGACAATCTTGCAAGTCACAGGATTTCCAGGTCACTTCAAAGCACTAAACCGTAATTACTTCACAGCGGATATTGAAATTCTAACCAAAATGAAATTCAAGATGAAGAACATTTTTACGTTAAATATACGTTGATATTATGGTTTTTTTTACTTCGAAAAAAATAATCATGTAAAATAATGTAATAATGTATAATTTATCTTTCTATTATTTTTATTTATTTTTTTTTCTGCAATGGTTCAACAATTTATAAGTAAAAACGTTTTAACTATTGACACATTTGGTACTTTATTCACGAAATAATTGATATAAACTGAAAATTATGATTCATTATAGCAATTAACTGTTAAATTGTTGTTTATTTCTATTGAATTGAAATGTGAGGTTGAATTGGCTGTTGCCATCCTTCACTGCATTATCTAATACTTATTCATAACGACCATAATAATCTGCCATTTCAATAATCGAAGTGATATATAATTATCTGGAATTTTTAGTTTTGTTAATATTTTTATTCCACAAAATATTATAGAATATAAATTATTTTATGAATTTATTTTTAGGCTACATATCTATTAAGATACTTTCGCAATTTTTCAGCCAATCAAAATCGATTCAGTTTGAATATTGATTTGTAGAATATCATATTCAACTATCTACCATCAATGGAAACGTCAATAATTCTGTGACGTTCTGTACGTTCAGTGATTAATTCATGGCAATTTTCAAAAATACTTCGCGCATTTATAGACCTCATCAATATTAAATATTGGAAAATAAATCGCATTGCAATCATTCAGAATATGGGCCAGTGTAAAACAGAGATTATTGAATTGATAGAAAGAATTTATGTTGAATATAAAATGGAACATAAAAAAAGATGCTATAAAAATCGGTAATAGTTTTGGTTGACAGTGGGCGCCTTCTCTGATCATAAATAACTTGTGGTAAAATGCGTAGGTGGAAACGACGTCTTCAATGTCGATTGGGGTGGTAGGAAAGTGATAATAAAAAAAGAAAAAAAAATGAAAATGAAAAAAAAATGCATATAATAATAATAACAACAAAAATAAAAATAAATGAAGTGTGAACGTAAAGAGAGAAAAAAAAAAAAGAAAAAATACGGAAAGAATACGGCGAAGGAGAAGTTGTGAATATATATATATATATAGGATACGCGATGTGTGAGAGAAAACGGTTGTATTTCATCTTCGAGTAAGAAAACGGGAAACACTCCTGGGAAAATCCATATAAAAAATAAAAGAAAAAAAAATGCGGAGATAGTTCACGACTCTTCAGAACCAAGTGGGCACGTCTTCAACCAGACACTGATTTCTTGCTTATTCAAAAATAAGTCAGATCGTCTTCTTCAAAATAAAAAAAAAAAGTGGGAAATAATAATAATAATAATATTGATAATAATTAATAATAATTGTAAAATAATGAAATTAATTGAATGATTTTTACTTCATCCGTCATCAAACTTTGAATTACTTGAATTAATTGAAGCAACAAACGTTCAATTATTGCGTATTTAATTGAATTTTTATTGCTTGAATTTGAGTGATATGTGTTCAAGGTAAATTTGTACAAAAATGATTTATTTCAATTACCAAATGCTTGACGTCGACAAAATGTCAAAGTATTCGCGATAAATCGCAAAACTTATGTTTGAATAATAATAAGAATTAATAATGGAATGTTATTGCACATTGGTTTATAATTTCAAATCAAGTGGAAACATTATTATTTTCATAATTGTTTATTATTTATTTTCAAATTAATTGATTATTTCATTTTTAATTGTTCCATTGATTTTTCATTTCCATTTAACTATATGAAAGTTTATCGATTAATGACCGAATAATTTGGAATCATTAATTTAAATCACTCAATTTATCATGATTGCATTCCGATGTGATATGCTAATTTATATGAAGCCGGAAAACCAACTGACTCATTTCATGATACTAAAAGCGAAGAGTAGACCGGACCGCTCCAGAATTTGAAACTATCAATAATCCGTTCATCGTCGAACCCGCCGGACATTTGATATTTATCAAATAATTATTGGATTTGTCACTAAAACCGCAGATAGTCTTCTATTCAAATAAATAATTATTTGTTTAGTTATTCATACGAATTGAATTAAAGTGGCTACTGAACAGGATATTTTTCAATATTTTCTGTTGTAATTTTTGTTATTTCCCAATTATAATGTATCATTTGAGTTTGGCTGCGAGTGTAAAGATGAAAAAGTAGACATACAAATGCAATTTTATTTGTGGATATTATGCCATTCATTATTTATCGCCGGGGTCGATCGAATATTCAAATAAAAAAATATACAAAAACATAATATATAGAAACACCCCTTGCGATTAGTTGCGTCCCATGGGGACCCACCAATTTTCCTCTTCCCTTCTCACGTAAAAATAAAATCACATGAAAAATACCATTTTTTTTTTTTTCTGGTCATTAGATTTATGTGATTGACTTATATAAATGAAAACGATAATCAAATTTAAATCTAAATATTAATAAATATCTCTGTTTAATTCTAGAAAAATATTTTACTGAAACTTCATTGTGGCTTTCTAAAATTCTGATTATTTAAAAATATTTTTTATATTTTTGATTGTTGATTTTAAATGTTCAATTGTTGTTGAATATCTATTTCTATCTTTTTTTTTATAAAGTATTTAGCTATTATCAGAAGTGTTAATTTGTTTTTGTATAACTCAGTAATTATAGTATTTGTGTACTTGAATATACATTTAGGTTTATAATATGGTACTATTTTTTGAATAATTGAATTTATACTTTCTCCCAGATCTATAATTTGGCTGTCTGTTTGATCATCGGATAAATTAGTTACACTGTTTAGGAGCACATAATCTGTGGAAGTTTAATGAGAAATTGAATGTTCCATTTTATAAGAATTAACACTAATTAAATCTTGGGTTGTTATAATTATTCATCACTTCACTTCATTCAAATTATTTTACTTATGAAATACCGGACATTCTCACGCGTAACATGTATTTGTTCCAAATATTCATTCAACTCGTAATTATTTAATATTAATTACTATATAATAAGATTTAATCTAAAAAGTTCTTAATTGCAATTTGTCATTTTTTATATTTTAGGTTTCAATGCAAAACTAATTTTGGCTGAATGATGATGAAAAGAATTCGAGGTCATCTATGATAAACAAAAATGCCTTCAAGAGAAATAATTTCGTGTGTAAATCTACTTCTTAATACAGCTCTGAATTGACACCATCAAAAAATTATGAATACAATACATTTCCAGTTAAATTTAAAGTAGAATATGAATAAGTCATAAAATTTTTTCATACATATATTTTATTTATCTGAAATACTATAATAATTTTATTAATAGAAAAATATTCAGGAGTTAATTAAACGCATGAGTATCGAAAGGTGAGCAGTGAATAAGAAAGAATGATCAGAACAAAGCGATGGAATTGGAATGATCAACTGAGAATTCTCAGCGGTGCAAAGAAACAATTTTCACGTTGAACTCTAAAATCCCTTTAGGAAGATATAAAAATCGAATGCTCTCTAATTAAAATTTATTGAGTGCCAACCCACCTACTTCTTGCACATCGTTGATCTTGGCTATTAATTACTTTTAACTCGTTGCTCGCTGCTGTTGCTACTGCTGAAATTTGAGACTGTAAAAAAGTCTTAAAAAAATATATAACTACGAAACATTTGTTCGGGTAATATTGAAATAAATATCTTTTCATTATCGTATATTCCCTAATTATTTGGGTCCAATGAAATGAAATTTTTTTCACATATTTTTCCCTATATTCATTCGATCCAATTTGTTTGACCAGTTTTTCATGCGGAAGTCCTTCACAAACTAATCCAGTTAATAATTTCCAAATCATTATTCTATTATATCATTGAATTTAAATAGTTACAATATACAGAATATGGAAAAAAAAAAATTAGAGCGTTTTGTTTATAAATGTGAGTGTTGAATGAAAATATAAACAATTCACAATCAGTATACGAAATAATTGGAAAATAAATGTATTACTCCAGTTTATCAATAAAGTTGATAGCCATTAATTCCTAATTAATATGTCAAAAAAATCACGCGCAATTAAAATAAATTATTTTCTTCAGTATTTTGAAATAAATTTGCCACTGACCAAATCTCCGTATAAATTGTCCCACACTATCGCCGCACAATGTAAAATTTACACATCTATATATGTATTTAAAAAATGACATGAAAAAAAAACCATAGAAAAAATGTCTTAGCGAAAATATTCATTGATTTTCTAAAAGGATTGTTGAGACGATTTCAATAACTGATTGTTGATATCGAGAAATTTATAATCGGGGGGATATTTCTTTGAACAGTTATTCCAGACAAATCACTATCTGGCTCTTATCAGAAGCATTTCACGATACGGCGCATGGTGAAGAGCTGATGGAAATCGAAACCATTATCCTAATTGATCAACAAACAGCAGCCGATATCTAGTAACCGCGCGTACCAGAGAAACTCGTCTCGTTTACTGTTATTTATACATATATATATATATATATATATACATTCATATAGAAAAGCTTTTTTGATGGAAGGTAAAAGGGCTTGAAAGACAAATACAAGTGGTTGTATTAACAGACTCAATTCTCTTTACTCTTTTTTTTTTTTTTTATGTTGGTTATTTCATATTGTAAGTGCTGTGAATGAAATTGACTGTCTACGACAGATATTCATAAATTGAATATTCGAATACAGTTAACGGCCGGTTCATTTTTAATTGGACAAAAATCACTGGGTTTTAACGGAGAGTCTGATGTCTTCATACAATTCTTTACATAGTCAGACATCGGTTTATTGAATGCAGTTGAATATTAACTGATGCGAATGCTCAATATTATACAAATCATCATCAAAAATTCAAATCGATTTTGCAATATATGACCTTTGATTTTTCTTATGGAGAATGAAAACATTGTGGATAGATAAATTTTTATAGTTAGCTCAATTCGGTTTGAATTGTGAGATATTAAAAGCTCGAAAATTCTGTGGAATTTTTATCGTTTTGAATTGATAAACTTTCAGGATTGATTTGATTAAATGGAGCAGTCCAATTTTTTTCTTACTGCCACCATGTGGTAACATAATTTAACTCGTTACTGATAATAACAAATAATTATTTCTTTCCAGTGGTGTTTTTTTTATTTATTTCATTGAAATTGTTCAAAATAACAATTGTTAATTTGTATATACCGAAAAATTCGGGTAACAATGAGAACACTCTTGATATTATTTATTTAAAAAAAATTATAATAATTTTAGTTTTTGCTGCTATAAAATATATATATATATAATATATAATTATAACAGTTTTCTTCTATATATTAAAATTGTGAGAGAGTCCGTATAACACTTTGTACCATGAGAATCTAATTTTTTGGTGTATTTGTTTTTTGCAATTTCATTCAGTTTTTCTCTTTTTTTTTTTTTGACAGCGTGTACGTTTTTGAGTTGAAATTATGTGTTACACAATACCAGAATTATATATATGGATATGCAAGTATATATGTAAAGTCCAACAGATTTATCTTTCACATTCCTTCTTCACTGCATCCACCGCAGTGCAAACTCGGTCGAATACACCCAAC
This sequence comes from Galerucella tenella, assembly GCA_910591685.1. Taxonomy (NCBI): domain Eukaryota; kingdom Metazoa; phylum Arthropoda; class Insecta; order Coleoptera; family Chrysomelidae; genus Galerucella; species Galerucella tenella. The sequence goes on along the minus strand of CAJUYH010003338.1, from coordinate 10,581 downwards.
GCTGCATTTACTTCTCCTTCAGTTCGTAATTAGAATTTTTTTTTATTATTCAACAATCAGAGATGTTCCGAGGGAGCAGAGAGTTAAGCTAGTTTACCAAGCGTAAGATTGAATGACCTCAACCTAAACGCGACAATTTTGACGACTATTATGTTCCTTTTATCTGCGATTTTTATCCTAAACAACCGACAACCAGTTTTATTGTATTTTTATTTTACGCATCACATGATTCATGAATTGAGACATTGGTGTACTACTTTTCGCGATATTAGCGATTAACATCAATTTTGAGATGATTGATTGTGGTATTGATAATGAATCACCTGGTATATGTATGTACTTCCCTGAACATTTGTGTGTGCACATCTAGAATTCACGTCTATTGTTACCTACCGCCCACGTACGATTAATTTTAGTAATAAATTTTTATTCCATTTATATTTTATTATCTTTATTGTTAAAGTGATAACAATAACGTTACTCTGTGTAATGATTTTTTTGGCTTCATTTTGTTAACAATTTACTTTTTGTATAATTCATTGAAAAATTATTTGCAAATACTATTCTTAATTGATTATTCTACTAACACAATTTTATTTATCTCCAAAAGCAAATAAGAGATTAAATAAAAATTAATGGATATTCTTAATTTCGATATAATCAAAATGTTGAATAGAAAATTTACATATATATTTGTTTGTACGACCGATTTTTAACGGACAATTTAGGAATAATAGAACAAAAAAAATAATATATGGGCCATTGTCGAACGAGTAGTAGTTAGTCATTATCTTATCATAAGATGAGCAAGGTAATTTCAGTTAATGATCGATATATCGCTTCCATTGGTTGATATAACTTCATGATGTATAGACTTTTATTAACGTACTGTTATATGGGAGAAGTGCCCACCTGAAAATAATGTTTTTCTTAGACTCTTAGTCGCCAGTAGATAAGACAGAGCTGCTATATCGACACCGCAATGGCATCAGTTACTTTAATTTTTCAAACTATATTTTTCATATCGATGCAGATTGTCGTTTTGACGGCGACCGAAACTGAATCCCTGACATCTTATACCAATGCATTTGATAACTCATCATTATACAAATCAGGTGAGTAATCGTCCTTCACATTTGGATTATTATGAAATAAAGTTCGTTACATGCAAGTAAGTGAACATTCGAATTTGAAGAACTTTTTATTGTCGATCTAAATGCATAAGAACATTAATATTGCTCAAACAGGGCGATCAAAACGATCTTTAACTGATAGAATGCCAGTTAAATTGAAATTGACAATGAAATTTGCAAATGATGAGGAAATCCATCTAAGCTGGATGAAGTATGATCAATATTTGGCAAATGAACATTCGCCTGTATACATACATTATACCAATTGGAAACCAAATGTTCGTATAAAATAGAAGAGTATTTATATTTTAAAATTAGAGAAGTATTCATATTTTAAATTGAAATTCAATATAAGATAAATCACAATGACATTGCGTCGATTAATAATACTGTTATTCCTAGAGTATTATGAAGGACATTGGTGAATTTGTAGTATACTATGATTTCGAAAAATGTTCTGCGGTCGTCTACTTCGAAAAGCTGAATAGTTTCGTGAGTTTTTTTTCGAATTCCACATCTTTACACAATCAAATATAGTATAATATAATTTATGAATTCTCAACCGTAGTATGGTGTTATTGGTACGAATTATCATATTGAAAATCTTCCATTTGACTTCAATGGCGAAAACATATACCGAGAAGTTGTAACAGAGCCATACATAGTGAAAAATGAAAATTCACTTCTTCATATTAATCCTGATAATGTTATCCCTCCGCCTTCGGATAAGGATGCTTGGGGAGAATATGTTCGGCCATATAACTCTGGCTCGAACGAAGGTCGTAAACGTCCATGTGATTCTGATTCTGGTCCGTCTACAGGAAAACGCCAACGCGCGGATCACGAACGTAAGCGTGATTTGAATCTATGACATTATTTCTGTGTATTCTAAAAATTAATTAACTATACATTTATAGTTATTAAAGGGAATGAGGAGAAACAGAAAGAGAATGTAAGACGTCGCATTTCCAAAACACCTAAATATTATATGGAGACTTTGGTTTTAGTGACTCACGATATTGCTGATATTTTGTAACTATGCACTTATGTATTTTTGTTTATTTCTAACTTAGTTCATAATATTATAGTATATGAGTTATTACATTCTTAGTATACAAAAATATGGCCGTAATAATTATATTGAATGGATTGTGAGGTATCACATAATTTACTTCAATGCTGTCAATATGTTTTTCAAACAAATAACAGCTTATGATGAATTACTTTACATTAATATTGCTAGAATCGTAATCGAAAGTGTAAGTACTTACTGTGACACATTTTCCTGTTATTCATTTCATTATTTAACTATCAGTTTTATCAATTAGGATAAATCACCATTCAATATTGTAAACAATGGTCAAGTTGAATTTTCCAGAGTTGTTGCAACATTACCAGAATACTTGAAAAATCATCCGTCGGGGTATCCACAGGACTCATTCGACTACATCTTCATACATACTGCGTAATTAATATTGTGTATTATTGAAATATTGCGACAAAAGAAATAAACAAATCAATTTTAGAGATGAAAATAATTTATTTATTCTGTACAGCTTTCCAATAAGAGATGAAGCCGTTCTAGTAAACAGTACGTATTTTTGATGACAGACTAAAACAGTGTATAATGTTTTATTATTATCCAGGCATAACGAAATCGGGTATGGATGTTTACGAATCGAGGAAAGCCAACCGTTTTTATGAAGCAATGCCAATTTCAATAGTTAACCTCAAGACCGACTACAGCAATTATATAATTGCCATCCACGAAATTGGTCGTGTGTGAGTTTATCTTCTCATCAAATTATATCAAATAAAATGTTCATTCATTCGAAAATTTTCCTGCAAAATATATAATCGACAGAGCATCACGTTAATCTTTTATTAATACGCTTGACGCTATCAAACGCATTAATGCATTTGTTTCTTCTACCATTTGAATAAATAATTAATATTTTATTTTATGTTTTGACAGATTAAACATGAAAATTGATCCAAAGGAAAAAGGAATGACACAAGCGGGACAATGCTATGGGATAATGCAAAGAAGTGGCCCCAAATGTGTTCACTGTTTAACATGGAACGATGAATATATCGTACAATTCAGAGAATTTTTCAGGTGTGCAAAAATAAAAAATAAAATGCGTCTACAAAATATTAATATTGATCAATTCTATCCTGTAAATTCCATCCGATTTTCATAACAAGTTATATTCATTTTACAGTGAAAATAGAAATCGGTGTTTCCTCATAAATCAACCCCGATCTCTTCGACCGGATGGACCGAGCAAATTAATTACGGCACATCGACAGTGTGCTTGCTACGGTTATGATCCTCACATCCTCGTATGTTGACTATTTGTAATGTTATGCGATTTTCTCATTTACTCAAAATAATTTTTAAATTTAAACGACGTTTTCTTTTATGAATAGCCGACTCCAAATTTCTTCGTCCCATACTGCACGAAACCTTTGACCTGTCGAAAGATGATAAGCGATAATTTGTCGTTTGAAGATTCATCGATACTACCACTGGACGGAACAGTATGCGGTCACAATAAGGTGCTATATAAATGTTGATTACTTATTTTCATAAAAATGCAATATAAATTTCATATCTGTTGGTGTTTTTATATTGCAGGTTTGCTGGAATGGACGATGTGCACCTTCAATTTAAACGGTTTTATCCAAAATACAAAGCAATATCAAGTGAATCAAATATTGCAATTTCCTCTATTAATTTTCTCCATTCCAGACATTTCAATAAATGATAATGTAGAAGTAGTGAACATAATAAATATGATTCAATATGCATATTCTTATTGATTCAACTTTTTGTGACATCATTGTCATTTCGTAACTATGCACTTGTGAATTGTTGTTTATCTCTAACGACTAGTTTAGAATATCACAGTAAATGATTTATAATATTCTTAGTAAACAAAAATACGGTAAATATAATTCTATTAGATGCATCATATCGAGGTATCGTATCTTTTATTCCAATGGTGTAATTATGTTTTCTAAACAAAAACAAGATCATGATAAATAACTGCATACTAATATTGCTAAAATCGTAATTGAGAACCTAAGTATTTTATCTTTATATCAATCTTTTTACTATTTAATTATAGGTTTTCATTCTTTTGTTCTTCTTTGTCATTTTAATTGTTTGATATTGTGTTCTTGGCGCCAACTTATCCCATAGCTTCGTTGGTAAGAATTTTGTGAAATCGCAAACTTTATTTAGTTCATGACAATTCATTTGGTGTTTCGTGTATTATTGCTATTATCAATTCTTAATTATGTATCAATAAATTGTGATATATATTATTCTCTGTCACTTGACGATTGACTTTGTTCTCCATTGATATGGTTGATGCAGTTTAGACAATGTAAAAGATTCCACACATAGAAAATGATTGCACAATATATTTCTACTTCATATAAGCCTTATTTCGTCTAATCAATTTGTTGTAGATTATTATCAATACAATGCAATAATTAAGTTAATTTACTTCACGTATTGCATTCGATTATTTATTATTTATTTGAAACAATCGTTCACTAATAAAACTTGTCGTTCTTTCAATGTACGAGTGTTCAGTTATCATGAAATAGGTAAGTGATTATTTTTAAAGTCGAATATGTCGTTATCAAATAATATAAAAACATCAATTAAAAAACGATTGAAACATCAGGAATTATTATGAAATCAGTAAACACATGTTTAATACTTCTCAAATAAACGAATTGAAGAGTTAAATAGTATTGATATGAAGTATACGAGTATATCAACTTTTTTAACTTACAGGTCGTTTTCTTCTGCTATTTTTATATTTCAGATTTCCTGGAATGGCCGTTAATACATTTATTTCAAACGATGGAATCTATTCTCGAGTATTCTCCATCAAAGATATTATCTTGATAGCACCCTATGTATTTTTATCTGTGAATAAAATAAATATATGTAGTAGGAAATATTGACCACTTTCTTAAAATAACTTATGATCATCAAGGCAAAAATGATTAGATCTGGACAGATCTATTTTTTTTATAGACGATATGGAGCTGTATTTTATCATATCCGGTGCTAGATATAATAGTACTCTGACCGCGGCTGTGAGTGAATTGGATTCTGAGTCGACTATCGATTTATCTGACTACACATATGGGTCGAATTAACTTTGAGAACATATTGATTAATATATGTAAAGAAATGGCAAATAAAATTAGAAGTTTCTCTTTAAATTATTGTATAGTTTGATGTACACATTCAATTCTTATATTTTACGTGGATAATTGTGGATTAAAATAATAATTATTAATAAAACATCATGATTCAATTGCAATTAGTTATTTAGAATTACGTCCAATTTCAAAATACAAAACGCTAAATTACTTGAATGCCAATAAAAAATGGCCCTACTCTTTCAGATTAACTAAAGAAATAAAAATAATAACGAAAATGGATAATCGATATGTACGAACAAAATGCCAATGCTATTGAAAACGATGACGCTATAAACACATGAACACCATGATGGAGATATATGCATTTGCATATGTGTACGTATGTACTTTGTAGGAATTAGAGATTCGAATATATGCGATGAGTTACATCAACATAGTGGGATCACACCCGATACACTCGAAAACCAGGCTATACTCAATTGCAACACCGACCATTTGACCAATATCAAAACAGAGGGCCAATGGTAATAAACTCTACGTAGATTGGCGGAGATTATCCCTGTCCGCCTACGGTTTTTGGTGGATGATATCATGGTATATATAACAAAATTCCGCCCTCCTGGTTTGTATTGTATATATCCCAGATAAAATACACATGAATTTGTACACTGAATAAAATAAAGACGTGAAATCAAGTTTGTATATTATTGAAATAATGCAAATTTTTTTGAAAAATATATTGGGATAAACTGCAGCTATGTTTTGCTTGGAATAATATGGGACTTCATGCTATTAATTTATTTAGTGTAAGAGAAATAATATACACATTTCTCTCGTTACGTTTTTAGTTTACAAAAAATGTGTTGAACTATTTTATGCTATTGGTATTGTTAATTTTGGTTTTTTTTCGAGTATGAACGTGGATGTTTGTAATTATTGTTATATGTGTGAAAATAAAAATTTTCAATTGAGAAGTATCGTATTGAAATAATGTATAAGAAAGTTTCGCATAAAATTTTCTCTGTCTGAATAATTTTTATTTTTGAATCTGAATATTCTGTGTACGGAAAATTCTTCATTTTATTTTCTTTTCAGAGAAGATGTGTTGAAATGCAATTCTGAAAAAATCCGGAGTATTTTTGAGATGACATCTAAATTTTATCTCTATATTAATGTGAAAATAGGACACGAATGTATAACACTAAATCGATTTCTTAACAATGATAATAACATTCTTTCTTCGTAAAAAATATTCTACAAAAAAATTTCTAAATACAACTGTGTCAAATTAGTTGTTTGATTTTGTATATTTGGCTGACGAATAGAATTTTCCGCATTCGATTTATTACTTTTAAAAAAATTTCTATGAAAAATGGATTAATATTGTTCATTAACATATATATCATAATATTTTTCGTAAATAAATTTTGTTTTTAAATGTAAAGAGTTGTTTTTTGGAAGCTCATTGGCTATTGTCAATCTTATCAATGCGATGCAGCAAATAAATTTATTTATGTTAAAATTATATTAAACTCATGTGTGTTGTGAGTCGCATGACTTATAACGAACAGGTTTTACCTTGTAGCATTTATGATCGTATGACTACCAGTAAAATCGCTTCCAATAATATATTATTACCTGAAATAGTCGTGCGCTAATAAAACTTATCTTTCTGTTTATTATACTATGTGCATTTTTATGACATAGGTGACTGATTATTTTGAATGTCAAATGTTTCGTAATCCAACTAGAAAAAAAAAGAATTTACTACACAAACATGTGAACGTAAATAATTAATTAATTGATAATTTGCAATCCTTTCTGGCTTTCTTGATTGCTGTTGCCAATGAAACGTTCCAAAATAATCCCGATTTTATTTAACCTTTTTACAAAGAAATAATTTGATACTTCAAATTATGATGCTAAAGGTGTAATTGAGAATCGTGCACGGATGATATTATGAAAAGAGATACAAGAACATGAAATAAAAAGCGATTGACGCAGTAGAAATTATTATGAAATTGCTAGACACATATTGAAAATTTGTAAAGTCATATCAAAATATCAGATCGGTACGAATTTCTGTATCTTTCATGTCTACATTTAAATTCAATTTATCGATCGATAATTATCATATCCATTGATAATAAAAATTAACAATAATAAGTACAGTAAGGGTAATTAGAATCTGCATTCAATAGTAATAAAATTATTACAAAAATCAATTTTTGATATTTATCAATAGATATTGTTAAACAAATATTATTATAAATCTCCAAATTTTACTTATTCACTGAATATTATTCATCCTAAATATATCACCATCAAATAATTCTATTTATTTACATTAATTTACTGCACCGAATCAACAAGACGTTAATAGTATACGTTAAGTATTTCAAGTCTGAATGCTACAATGTTTATAATACAAACTATATAATCTTGAATAAACACCAAAGAATCGCAGTGCTCTCAAACATTCTATACATGGGTTTCTATACATATATATAGGATGCCGGATGGGATGTAAGAAAAATCGGAAGAAAACATAAATAGAAGCTCCATGGAGTGTGCAAACGGCTTCAATGCTTTTCCCGTCATGCCGTTTTCTTTTCCCGCGTTTTATTTCCTAGAAGCTCTAGCATTGAGTCTATATAAAAAACTAAAAAATAGTCCGAGGTCTAACCTCACTGCCACTAAATATATATATATATATATATATATTTGTCATAGCTGGAGTCGAAATCGTAGTCGTTGTCGTCCAGCAAAATTCACAAGTGCACGTACACGGGCATTGCGTCTGACAGTTTGAAAATAAATATTTGCACGTGAATTTTAACGATTAGTCCATTATAAGGTGGAAATGCTGTAGACATACCTATATTGAGCGAAAATTGTGTATGTTAAACGCTTATAGTACAAGCGTTAAGTGTTCAACTTGCCTGGTAAAAATAATGATGATAGAATATGTCAGAAGCAGTCGTTGTGACTCAACATATGTCAGATTTTGTCAAATTTTACCAACATTTTCAATAACTGGCACAATATGTCACATAGATAACTATTCTAAATTTTTTTACAAAATTTGTCACAGTCCGTTTTATATTGATTGTTATTGTCATACACTGCCCAGTTCAAAGAGAAATTTTTTTTCACAAGAGTTATCGACATGTTCAATTTATTGAAATTAATATTTTCATTGAATTGATTTACACTTTTTTATTACATTGGCCTGAAATTTTACGAATATTCTAAGCTTGACAAAATTGAAATTTTTTGAAAGTTGCCAAAGTTGCAGCATTTATAATGTCCAAATATTTGTTTATTATACTGTGCGGCAAGTCTTACGGCTATCTTCAAAGCCAGTTATATCACGATTCGCTTTTTTAGTATTTATTTTACATGATGAATTCTAACTCGCGAACGGACGTTTCGATCACTCCATGTTCACAGTTTCAATCACAGCGTATTCTATGTATCAATACTTTCGAGATGAACCATCGAAAAGAAAAACGAAATTCAATGATACAATATATCATAAAAAATAAAGACTGGTAGAGAATAGAATCAAAAATTGCAATTCTCAACTTTTATTTTTTTACTTTTCGTTTTTTTTGTTTCTAATTATTATTGAGTCACCTGGAAGATAACTCTATTATGCAATTATAAAAAATGTCCGTTGTTATTTTCTGACGCTGAGATCGATACCAAGCACTTTCATCATGGACGCGTACGTTACAAAAAAACAATTATTATATTTTATATTTATATATTCATTACAGATTTTAAATTTTTGAAACAATTTTTTCTTTGTTATCCAATCAATGAACTAAATTGATGATGTATAAAAAAAAATTGGTCAATAAAGCCTTAAGTTATCGGTGTCCATTTGACTTGAAATTTATTCTTAGAAATAATCCAACACACAAACTCTTAATATTACCTGTATCTTAATAAGTTTCCCTATCAATATTTTCATAATGTATCAAAAACAAAAGACCAGAACCGCGAACTCCTCAGAACTACTTCATTCTCAGAATTTTCCAGTTCATATGCATTACGACAATAATAATGAGTTATCCGCAGTAGAATTCTCTGCAGTTTCTGAACAGTACAATAACAAATACACGGTAAACACGTATGAAAAAAATTACCAACATATAATTACTTCATGAAAAATAAAAGAAATTGGAGAAAAAGGTGAAGAAACTATTGAAAGTGTTGACAAGATGACTATCTGTTCTGAAAAAATAATTAAAGCTCGATAACATTAACGTGTATGTACATATATTTGTCATTTCGATATATAACAGCATATATATAAATATATATTTTTATATATACGACTGTGTGTACTACGAGCGATAACACAACGTTGCTGCAGTAGTCAACTTCTTATACCATAGTATAGCACCATCTTTAAACCATCAGCTGTGCAGGTGAATTTTCGCGCTTGAAACGAAGACAAACGTTCCGATAATCCAAGTGGCACATGCGGCGGAACTGCTGCTACTACAGTATAAGTGGAAAGGCTTTATGTACAAAGCAAAGAGAGATAAAAAATGAGGGCAAGAGAATAAGAGAGAAAGAGAGACGTTCTCGCGTGCGACGAGGCACTTCCGGAGTTGCGCCGAGACTAACGACGTCCTCGTCTCTTATCTGCTCGGTCACGTAGCACGACAACGATGCAAAATGCGACGCGGGTGAATGTGCAAAAGGAAAATGGTGAAGATCGCTGGCATTCCCGGTTAATTTAGCTGGCTAGGAAGCGCCGTAAATAGGAAATGTCGTGTTGCAACTGCAAAGGAAAAGAAGAAGAACGCGATAGGTTGACTTTTAGATATAAGCTAATATATGTATTGCACAAATAAATCTATATATATATATTTGTGGATTTGAGGGGTAGGACAAAGATGCTAAGGACGTAAAGGAATAACATACTAAGACAGTTGTATTTGTGTAGACTATGGATAACTGTCCCGTAACTTTGAATAGTGGCACGTGAATATTCATGATATCCGTTGTGTTTTGTGTTCATAATGGACGATTGTGTATATTATATAACGTCATGATCGTAGCTAGTTTGTGTGTGTGTGTGACTTATGTACGTAGAACATCTTGAGACATAACGAATTGGACAGTATCTTAACAATTTTTTACGTTTCATCACTTAGTGATAATTTACTTTTCATCACTTAGTGATAAGAAATCGCATTTTTCAACAATAATAACTGGAATAATGGATAAAAAAAAA